>CM050171.1:99786489-99803989 GCA_027410445.1 Discoglossus pictus | reverse complement strand
CGGCCCAGATACAGTCCATATATCCATTAGTACAGTCCAGATACACATTGGAGGTGCAATGTTTGCCCTGAATGGGACTCCTTGTGCAACGCACCCATGGCCTTCTGGGCCACTGATTGGTTGAATCAACACAGAGAGACCCCCAGTGGTCCCAGGGCATGACACAACCTATCACACATATACTTAATTCTAGCTAGCTCTACTCTACATGACGATAAATGACACTTTATATATCCATTTATTCATTCTGTGTGTGGAATGGCACCAAAGATTCTTTTGATGAATTTATCAACATAGTGAACAACACTGATTAAAAGCTGAAACTCACTCACTGTGTGTACTTTCATACTGTGAACTTTCTGATTGTGGCAATAAGCAGAGATGATATTGGAAATGTACACTCTGATTTATTCAGAAAATTCACAGCAACAAGCAGCATATTCCACATTTCCCAGCCACTAAGATGGTGATTCCTACAAGTGAATTCCTCTGACTTAGGAGGAATTGTTCAGATCTAACAAACTTAAAGTCACATGGCATTGACTTGAGAATCAGTCTGAAAGATAAGGGGTATAGTATTAGAGCCACTAAAGAAGCGTTCCATAGATGGGTCTTCTATTCTGTGTGTTGGAAAAGTTGCAGCCTAGATGGAACTTATTTACATATATGGTGGTCTTGCCCAAAAACGAGTTTCAATCAATTATTTAATAACAACTTGCTTAGTAATCCAACCACCACTTGATCCAGGGTTTTCTCTTTTATCGTGAAACTGGGAACAATATTCGAGAAAACAAAATGCCTTAGCTGCATAGATTAGCCACAAAAAGATCTATAGCAGAACTATGGAAATCTCCACAAATTCCAAATGTCAACATTGTTATAGCTAAAATTAGGGAAAACATTAAAATGGAAAAACTGTCAGCTAGTTTGAGAGGCTCCCTAGCTCCATTTGAAACTAAAGGACTTCCCTGGTTTACACGTGTTTTAAAGAAAACAGAGACCTGAAAATATCTCTTTACACTTTTGTAAATTTAAGTGGGATATATCCCCTGGACTGATCTTTTTACTGGTGAAGTCCAAGTGGAAAAGGAATAAACATTGCTGAGATTTATTGAGATAATACAACTGGCTGGGCAGAAGAGAGAGTCAATAAGGAGGTCAAGAAATCAGGACCCCATTGATTGACCATTCAATTTCCAGCCTTGTAAGACCCAGAAATAAGGTTACCAAAATGTAAAGACTATGCTCATATCCTTTCTCCTTAGCAACCCTTGTCTTGTAATACATGATAACAATTTGCCTGAGGAGTTCATACTAAAGGAGGATTTGTGATTCTGCTTGCATACATTTTTTGTACAATATTGTTGATTTGTGGAGAAAGTAGAACTCACAGTAAATTGCTTTAAACCTAATCATTAAGCTGGGTAGAGAAGCTGAGAAAAAGGGAATTCGCTCTGGGATTATTACCGGAGAACATAATAGTATCAGAAATTCATCAAGCTGGTGAGAGAAGTTTGATGAAAGTTTATCTGAATGAAAAAGCTTAAAAATCTCTAAAAGCTAGCTCATAATCTGATGAAAGAATGTTTAGCTAGAGAACTCCTCGCACTCCTTCTTTTAAAGTAGGACTTAAAGCATGGAACTGTCATGTATTTTTGCAAAATATTGCTGGGACTCTGTGTAATATATTTTAAATCCTTTTAAGTTTGTGAGAGAAGTTGAAAAAGTATAGAAGACAAAAGGATTACTCTTTATGATAGAAGTTAAAATATTGAATTGTCAAGCATTTTTGTGAAATATTGCTGGAATTTTTTGTAACCTGCTTTAGATCTTTAAAGATGGTGAAAAGAAGTTGCTATTGACCCGCCTGGAAGTTTGCATTACTCTACCCAGCTAAGTTACTGTAAGAATCCTCTAAAGGGATATTGTTTTTTGAAAAAGTTAAGGAAGCACTTAGATTTCTCAGAGAAGAAAGACCGGTAAACAACTAAGCTTGTAAATATTGCAATGTACACTTTTAAAAACTCTTGTTCTTGATAAGGGAAGAGGTGGATGGGGTAGAGAGAAGGAGAGAGAGGGGAAAAGAAAAGGCATTTTGGAATGTTGAAAATAATTTCTTGGAATGGGGGTGTATAAATTCAATGATAAAAAGACAGGCTATTTTAAAGTACTTAAAAAATTCAGGTTCAGATATTGTTTGTTTTCTTACAAGAAACACATTTGAATACTAAATAACATAAAAATTAGCCAGTGATTGGGTGCAAGAATCAATATTCGATAACTACGAGAAAAAAGAAATGAGTACTTGCCATTATTTTTAAAAAGGGACTAAAATATAAGTTTAAATTTATAATACGGGTATGGATAGACCAAGATCAATTTATTTTATGTAACCTATATGCCTCTAAAAAAGATTAAAATAAGTTTTTCAACAGAATAATAATACAAATCTCTTTTGTTATTGATGACTTTATTATTTTAGGTAGAGACTTTAACATCACTCCATTTGGAGATTTAGATAGAACTAAGATATCAAAAGGCAATTATAAGAAAAGGGAAATAAATATTCACAATAATAAGGAAAAATAGAGAAATAGAGAGAAATAGTAAATATTTTAAACTTGATTGATATCTGGCGCACTTTTAATCCACCAAAAAAAATATTCACTTTTCACTCAAAAACACATCAAACTTTATCAAGAATAGATTATTTTTTGATTTCACCCAAATTAGTACAGTCGTTTGGAAATGCAGAAATAGGAAATTTTGTTGGGCAGGTTATTCACCCACAATGATTGAGATAACATTTTCACAAAAAGAACACAAAATTTGAGTTTCTGATTTACGTAAAAGAAAACAAAATGGGAAGAATTTTATAATTATAACAATGCTTATATTGACACTGTTGAGATATTTTGGGAGACTGCTAAAGCAGTCCTTATAGGAGATATTATTAGTTATCAGTATAAACTGATACTTTGCTTTTTTTCCCAAGATATTTACCTGTCTAATTAATAAATAATAAATAATTGTATTCATAATAAAAACTAATTCTGATATGTTTAGTGTTATTTCTGTTCTAAATTAAGAGTATACATAACTTTTTGCTCCTGACAACTATATTAGCACATGTTGGATCATGGTTGATTATATGTAAAAAAAGGCATGGCAATTAATTTTATCCATTGTGTTAAATGTTAATATTGTGCTTCACTAATGTATAATTTCTGGTGCTTCACAAAATTATTTATATTGATCTGTAACTGATTAATTTTGTTAATGTATTTATAAATTAAATAAAAATGAAGTTTTAAAAAACAAAACAGATATTACTCTCTGTGAGCACTTGGGTGATAGCATAGAGGCCAGCTGACAAAATCTCCCACCATTGTTGATTTGGTGTTTTCAAGCCATTTCACCAGAACTAGGAGAAACAGAGATCATTTCGTACCAAAAGAGACATTGTACATTTTGCTCACACATTACTGAAGTCCGTGCAATCCAAGATAGAGCAGGAAAATTACACGTGATCAATATCTTCTTCAATTGCAGTTCAGTAGTGATAACTAAAACTTCCATGCATGGCAAGGTGGAAAAAAGAAATTGGACAACTGTTGGATTAGTAGACATGGCAGTCAATAACTTTCTCTATAGCTAGATCTCCATAATTAAAAAAAAGTAACATACTATCTACATGGCAATAATAATGATTTACGCATAGATATCGGATAGATGCTAGAGGCCTGGAAGGGTCAATGTACCATATAAATTGTCAATTCCCCTGCATATGGTCATACTGGTCTATGATATAACCAGACATCACTTGGAGATAGAACATTAAAAGCTTTAAAGCACCAGTTTTCACACTAGTCCGTCTGCACTTGAAAAAGTAATCAATTCCTACATGAGATGACTAATTTAACAAGGTTAATAATACACTGCAATTAAAAGACCATACCTACCTCAAACAGGGTAAAGTGCTACATTTTCAATATCTAAAAACACACTGGTATGATTATACAGCCACCAAACAACAACCTTAGTAACCTACACCTTAATTGCACACTTATAGTCATGGGATACAAGGTCAGGTAAGAAATAAACACTTAAAATTATATACAGGAGGGTGTCAGGGTGCCAGTATCTACTAACCTGGGAAGGGCAATCCAACAAATTGGACAATGGCAACAGTAATTGCTGTAGTGATAACAAGATAGATCATTGATCTCAGTTCACATGGGAACAGTGCCCCAGTGGCCACAAACATAGGATTAAAGAATAGTCATGGACATTATGTTGTACACAAAGGGAACATCTATAACAGATAATTGTTCTACATTGTCTTTTATTATTAATTATTTTCTTCTTCAATATTATCATTAGTATAATATTATAACCACGAGATTTTATAATGATTAAGTGATAAGCACTAATCTGTAACACAATACTAGAATGTTCAAAGAAAGCTGTTTTTTGGAATTTTCCAATGACCTTACTCTTCATCCCTTAAATGTATGTCAAACTTCTGCATACAACAATTATTAGTTTGCATCATGTAATGTATACAGTATCTTTGGAACTCTTTGATTTAAAAAAGAATAATAATAAATAAATTCAAAATGAAAGAAAAGAGCTAAAATTAAAAATAAAAAGGTTCAAATGTTTAGAATTATTTGATAACATAACTTTAAAATATACTACTGTATAGGGTAATAAGATCTAGTAAAAATGAACATCATAAGATCAACTCTATATTTCAAAGAACTATAAAAATGTGCATTCACAAAGTACAACACTGAGAGAGTAAATACAAGAAATTAGTCTTATTGTTAATGTTCATAAGGCAAACAGTTATCTGGATAGTTCAATTAATAGTACAATCAATAACGTGGGTCACACACTTTATTAGGCCAATTAAAAATAGGAACAAGACAGTAAAGTCAATAAGCATGCAATTAGGAAGAACAATTTAGCATTAATGGCATATAGTTAAAAAATATATAAACCCTTCTGCATTTTGCATAATTAATGAATAATCCAAGGTAATTGGCTGTACAACATCTTTATAAACCCAAGAAATATTCAGAATGTAATTAGTGATCTTAATCAGCTATTTTATTGGGCCAATTATGATAAATACAAACCATGAAGGAGAAAGAGGCATTGGACACAATATAAAGTTACAACCCTAGAAACCTCCTATTTGTCACATATTTAAGTAATTTATTGGCAGCTGTGCAAGACTTCAATATAAAGCAAGTTCAGAGAATATATTTTAATTTCTGTAAAGTTGATATGTATATAGAAAGTTTCAAGTGGACCCTAAAATGATCATACGTTTTTTGCATCATCAAACAGGTGGTGGTAAAGCTTATGGAAAAAGTGCTTTGGTTTTTAAAATTGTTGTTAAAATAGCTGTGTGTTTGAGGTCTCTTTGTTTTGAGTATTTGAAGTTTGTGGTTTTAAGCTGCATCTAACTTGCCTTTGTCAGGATTCATAATGAGCTGCACGGACTTGTGGTACTAATTAGAATCGGAAAGGAATGGTTACAGTTCCAATATTAAGCTCTGGATTATATTAATCTTTTCACCACCTATAAATACATTGACAGCTAGCCTAGCGTATATGTGTCTAGGCTGTGAATTGGCAGAGCTAGGTTCAAGTCTTATTGTAGTTTTTTTTTTTAATTAGTCATTTTTACCTTGGTCACAAGATAAATTGAATGTATAAATATTAAGATATAAAGGGGTGAGATATGAAACATATTGTGCCAGTAATGCTGAAAAGTAAAAGTGTTATATTTGCAAAATTAGCTCTATGGTACCTATAATATTAATTTTCAATGCATATAGAACATACAAGTACATGCGTTTAGTGGTAAAGTATCTGGAATGTTAAGTGACAGATGTGGATTTGAGTCCTATCACAACCTCATTTCTTTAAACAGTAATTTTTATTATGTTCAAAAGATACAAATTTAAAATATATTTGAGCTGTAAAACAGTGATTATGACCCAAATAGCAGAGTTGCATTGCATTAAAAAAGTATAGAATTAAATAATGCTGAAACAGAAATAGCGTTGCAGTAGAGCCTGAACTTTATTATCTATGGCTTAGGGCATCAAGGGATAAAAAACGGTAACAATAATAAAAAAAGGATCCAGTATCTAAATCAATTCTCAATCAATTTACAAAATGTAAACAACTTTTTTCGCACATGATTGTTGACAAACTTCAGGGTTAAGCACGCCCTGATGGTCTTGAAGCTTGAGAGTATGTACTATTCTGTGGAACATTGGAGGGAGTGGAGGTGGGAGAGCAGATTGTTACATAGTTGAAACTTTTGATATTTAACATCTGTCCCTTCCTGCACACATGCTCTGAAGTAGACAGCTTGTAAATATCAGCCTCATTAAATTGGGGCTACGTTGTAGAACGTAGCCCGTAAATCCAATTTTACGCGTTACAGCTATTAAATTTGCCCCATACCGTTGCTCGCAGTGGACTTGCGTGTTAACACGTCGGACGGCTGAAAAATAGCCATGTGCTGTGCAACGTTGAACTTCGCACACGTAAATCCTTTGATCTGTCATGCCCATAACCATTACTTGTTCAATTCAGCCATTAAATTGCAATTCGCGAGCAAGCACGTAAAACGCAAATGGAGCCCAAGGGCAAACGTGTTCTCGAGATCACCCGGAATGGGGGTAAAGTCCAATACGTAGCACTTCGTAGGCAAATAGAAACACATTACTGTACATTTATTATGAGGGAAAGAGATGTTAGGTCTTAGAATTAATAGTACAACATTCTCAAGCACGCAAATTGGCCCCGAAAAAGACTTTATTTCATAGTCATATTTTATGTTATATCAATCCTTCAATCAATGTGTTATGACATATACTGTAACGTGCATGAAATATATATATATATATATATATATATATATATATATATATTACAGTATATACATGGTTGCAGGGTGTTTATTGTTGGAAGTCTCGCGACTGACATGCCAACGTCTGTCCAGTCGATGGAGCACAAAAAGTGACTCATCAGAGAAGGCAACACAGAAGAGGTCCAATTTCAGTACTGTCATGCAAATTGAATGAACCTTCATCAGCATGGATGCAGTTACCAGTCGTTTGGTAGCCCTCTGGTTCGTTTGGACAGTGAGTGGCTTAACTGTAGCATGTCGGTTGTCCCTCAAACGGATTCGCAGCTGATGTTCTCCTCTGACATCAATGGCAATAGTGCCATTTGTTTAGTCACGGTACACTTTAATCACAGCAGCACACGGACAGTTTACAAACTGCGCTTTTTCAAAAACACTGTAACTAGTGATGTCGCGAACCTAAAATTTTCGGTTTGCGAACCGCGAACGCGAACCGCCGCAAATGTTCGCGAACCGGCGAACATCGGCGAACCGCCATAGACTTCAATGGAAAGGCGAATTTTAAAACCCACAGGGACTCTTTCTGGCCACAATAGTGATGGGAAAGTTGTTTCAAGGGGACTAACACCTGGACTGTGGCATGCCGGAGGGGGATCCATGGCAAAACTCCCATGGAAAATTACATAGATGATGCAGAGTCTGGTTTTAAGCCATAATGGGCATAAATTACCTAACATTCCTAAATTGTTTGGAATAACGTGCTTTAAAACATCAGGTATGATGTTGTATCGATCAGGTAGTGTAAGGGTTACACCTTACATGACCGGGGGTCTTTAGGTGACATTAGTACTGACCTTTATCTGACTGGGTGTCTATAGAGTTACATTAGTACTGACCTTTATATGACTGGGGGTCTATAGGTGACATTAGTACTGACCTTTATCTGACTGGGTGTCTATAGAGGGACATTAGTAATGACTTTTATATGACTGGGGGTCTATAGAGGGACATTAGTACTGACCCTTATCTGACTGGGTGTCTATAGAGGGACATTAGTACTGACCTTTGGCTGACTGGGTGTCTATAGAGGGACATTAGTAATGACCTTTATCTGACTGGTTGTCTATAGAGGGACATTAGTACTGACCTTTATCTGACTGGGTGTCTATAGAGGGACATTAGTAATGACCTTTATCTGACTGGGTGTCTATAGAGGGACATTAGTACTGACCTTTAGCTGACTGGGTGTCTATAGAGGGACATTAGTACTGACCTTTATCTGACTGGGTGTCTATAGAGGGACATTAGTAATGACCTTTATCTGACTGGGTGTCTATAGAAGGACATTAGTACTGACCTTTGGCTGACTGGGTGTCTATAGAGGGACATTAGTAATGACCTTTATCTGACTGGGTGTCTATAGAGGGACATTAGTACTGACCTTTATCTGACTGGGTGTCTATAGAGTGACATTAGTCCTGACCTCCTGCTGCAGTATTATTACTCCCAGTACTCCCAGGCTTGCTACTATTAGATATAATAACCTCAGTTTCGTTTCCTTATCTGTTGGTAACATCAAAATATGATTATTAAATATTTCATATTTGTTTGTTTTTTTCTCCCAAAGTGAACCCCTTTGTGTGTGTCCCACAGATGTGGCGTTTCCGCTCTGCGTATGTTGGATTTGCACCGCTCAAAAAGTATGAAAAGAGATCCCCCCCCTTGAAGCCCATTAATGACATCATCAGTAAATTGTATGTAACAGATTCCAGTGTTTAGGGTTTATGACCCAATACTGCGATCATATAACTTATGACAAAAATCTGTATTTGTCGTATTATTCAGACGCGCGTGCATCTTTGTGTTACATTTCCTGATACTTTTATTATCTTGATCTTTATATATTTACTAGCGACTTGCCCATCAAAAAATGGCGGCAATAAGATTGTAAGGCAGGTAATGGTTTCACGAGACATTCATTTTGTTGGCGGTCGGAGATCCTTCGGCGCTCATTGCGAGGCTGTTGGTTGTATTTTTTTTCTGATAGGCGCTTTTGCTGTTATTCTTTGGTCGGCGGTGATGTGTTTTTTGCGCTTATTGCAAGGCTTTGTATGCTATGAGCAGCGTTAGCGCTCGTTGTGAGGCGCGCAGTGAATGGCTTTCATGTTTAATGTGATAATGTTTTTTTTTGTGTATATGTATTTTTGTATGCTAATGAAATAATTACTAAATGAATATACTTTACCTATTTGTAAGTAATATATGCAGGAAGCATTGTGCTGAAGAGCTGACAATCTGTTTTCATGTTCCTGCAGCATACAATGTAGGTTTTCAGTGCTTTGGAGCTGCTGTGTAAGTGTCAGCAATGTGTGCAGTGTGTAGTGTAAATAGGCTGCGTGCGTGAGGGGAAGCCGTTAGGGTAGCTGGGTACTTCCGCATTGTTTAAGTTAGTGTTGTAAAATGGCGGGGAATGTGTATGTGGTACGCGGGTGTGGATGATTTAGCGTCCTTGTTAATAGTGTATCTTTACCTCGTACGGCTTTTTAGGAAAATCCGTATGTGTTTTGATTGTTTAGGGTCCTGTAGCCTCGTTTTCTTTTTTTCAAGGGCCAGTTTTTCTCTCACTTAGGTGATTTTCGGGTGTCTAAACTCATGAATTTGGACTTAAATGGAGGTGTAACTTCACTTGCAGAGGTCCTCGGTGCCCGCCTTGCTGTGGGTAAGCTTTTTATGTGTTTGTTGTGTGTATTTATTGTGTTTTTAATGTTTTTAAGTGCGTGCGGTTCGGGCGTTAAGGTCGTATTTTTGTGAGCTCGTAATGTTTTTTTTTCTAAGTCCCGTATTTTTGGATGGTAAGTCCGTAAATTTGATGGTGTAAGTCCTGCCTGCGGCTCATTGCAGCCGACGTGGGAGCCTTCGGTGCTCCTTGCCAGCAACTCTGGCCCTCGCTTCGCAAGCCCGCAGCGTTAGCAACAACCCGCCTGCTCACAACTATATATGTGATATCTGTAACGTCTTCCCCAGTTGGCACTTGTAAATCGGCTAAGCGACAAAAAAAATGGCATCCGGAAAAAATGAAAACGAGGCTACACGACCCCAAACCGCGCAAAACATCGCCAGCCATGTACGACTTTTACCTAGGAACGGACGAGGTACAAAATACACTATTATAAATAATGGAAACTGCTGGCGAGCCGCGTAACACACACAATCGCCGCCATTTTACAACACTAACTTGCAACTAATAACATTACAAATCTAAAATGGCGCGTTACACGACTATACAAGAAGTTTCCCCTTGTGCACTGCGCACATTGCTGACACTTACACCTCGGGTCACAAACAGTCCAAATGTACACTGTAAGCTGCAGGAAAATCAAAACTGATTGTTAGCTCTTCAGGTTATTGATCACTGGATATATTAATTACAAATAGGTAAAGTATTTTAGAAATTAATTAATTCATTATTATTAAAAAAAAATATATAAAAAAAATACGCTTAATAGCATATTTTACACTGCGGTTACTTTACATACATTAACGCTTCGCACTTCCTAATACATTTGTTCATTCACAATAGTTATTATCGTGCATTCATTTAATAAGTATTAATTAGTAATGGAAAATAAAAATGTAGACTTTACACTACACTAAAATGTTTTACTTTTTACTCTGCACTTATATATCTGGATTACTGCTCATTGGCTGCCAGCGATAGCACTCTCAAAGCAGTTACACATCTAAATCACTTTATTATGCTCTGAGACCTGAATACATTTTTTAATTTACACTGCACGAAAAAAATTATATATTTAACACTGTACTTATATAACTGTCTTTGCGATGAGCGCCGAAGATTGATCGTTGCAAAGCACGAAACATGAAGGACACGAGGGAAGAGGCTCACAATGAGCGCCGAAGGTCCTCAGAGTACAAAAAGCATCACATTGTGTGGCAAACAGCATTGCCATGGCTTCAAACTTTATTGCCCCATCATTTGTGCCAGGCAAGTCGCTAGTGATATAATATAACATAATGCAATACAATATTATACAGTACACATGGGTGTTGGAACTGGGGGGGGGGGGAGGTAAGGGGTAACCCCCCCCCCCCCAGATTTCTTATCGTATGTATGTATGTATGCGTATAGAAGCTAACAGGGGAGGAGAGAGGGGGAGGAAACACAGGGGAGAGGAAGAGGAAGACACAGGAGAGGGGAGAGGGGGAGGAAGACACAGTGGAGAGGGGGAGGAAGACACAGGGCAGAGGGGGGAAGAGAAACAGGGTAAGGGAGAGGTGAAGGGGAAGAGACACATGGGAGGGGGGAGAGACACAGGAGAGAGTGGGGGGTAGAGACACAGGGGAGAGGGGGGGAGAGACTAATGGGAGTGGTGAGGAGACACCGGGGAGAGAAAAGGGGGTAAAGACACAGAGGAGGGGGGAAGAAACACAGGGGAAGGGAGAGGGGATAGAGACACAGGGGAGAAGGGGGAAGAGACACAGATGAGGGGGGAGAGACACAGGGGAGAGGGAAGGGGGGAAAGACACAGGGGAGGGGGGAAAGAAACACGGGAAGGGAGAGGGGGGTAGAGACACAGGGGAGGGGGGAGTGACACAGGGAAGAGGGAAGGGGGAAAAGACACAGGAGAGGGGGAAAGAAACACTGGGGAAGGGAGAGAGGGTAGAGACACAGGCAAGGGTGGGAGAGACACAGGGGAGAGGGGGGGAGAGAGACACATGGGAGAGAGTGGGGGGGAGACACAGGGAAGAGGGGGGGGAGAGAGACACATGGGAGGGAGTGGGGGGGGGGAGACACAGGGGAGGTCTTCTGCTTTATTATTATTCTTATTATTATTACTATATAATGTGTAGATGTACCGGCTGGGCATGCTCTTGTGCATTATTATTATTATTATTATTATTATTATTATTATTATTATTATTATTATTACTATTACTATATAATGTGTAGATGTACCGGCTTGGCATGCTCTTCTATATTAATATTATTCTTATTATTATTACTATATAATGTGTAGATGTACCGGCTGGGCATGCTCTTGTGCATTATTATTATTATTATTATTATTATTATTATTATTATTATTATTATTATTATTACTATTACTATATAATGTGTAGATGTACCGGCTGGGCATGCTCTTGTGCATTATTATTATTATTATTATTATTACTATATAATGTGTAGATGTACCGGCTGGGCATGCTCTTGAGCATTATTATTATTATTGTTATTATTATTATTAGTAGTATATAATGTGTAGATGTACCGGCTGGGCATGCTCTTCTACATTATTATTATTATTGCTATATAATGTGTAGATGTACCGGCTGGGCATGCTCTTGTGTATTATTATTATTATTATTATTATTATTATTATTATTATTATTATTATTACTATATAATGTGTAGATGTACTGGCTGGGCATGCTCTTGTGCATTATTATTATTATTAGTAGTAGTATTTTACTAATAATAATAATAATAATAATGCACAAGAGCATGCCCAGCTGGTGCATCTACACATGATATAATAATAATAATAATAATAATAATAATAATAATAATAATAATAATAATAATAATAATAATAATACATGCCCAGCTGGTACATCTACACATTAAATAGTAGTAATAATAATAATGATAATGCACAAGAGTCCTTCAGCACTGCACTGGACACTGAATAAACTTGCCTAGCTATGGTTTTCCCTATTGATGCAGTATCATCCAAACTGTCACTCCTCTCAGTAAGACTGCAAGTTACTTATGATTCCAAAATGGCTGCTGTCCATGAGGTAGAAGGGTGTGGAAGGGAGTGTATGCTGCTGATTGGCTAGAATGTGTCTGCTGACTGTGACATGCAGGGTCAAACTTTGCTCAATGATAAAGTATTGGGGGCGGGTCGAATCTCGCATATGCTCGCAGTTCGCCGAGAACGCGAACATGCTATGTTCGCCGAAAAAAGTCCGCCGGCGAACTATTCGCGACATCTCTAACTGTAACCCTTGGCCAGATAGCCAATGACCATCCTCTTTTCAAAGTTGGATAAATCACACATTTTACGCATTATCGGTTTTCAGAATGCCTACACGCAGTGGCGGAGCTAGTGCATGGGGGACCCCCGTGCAAAAAGAACCCCCCCTCCCCGGAGGGTGCAGGCACAATTTATATATAGTAAATAAAAAGTACATCTGTGTTCACACTTGAATGTCTAAAGCAAGTTAAAAAACCTGCTTCCAGCCCAGAGTTCCGAGAAAAACAGTTATTACACTGCATTCTCAGTTATTACACTGCATGCCTGGCTCTTCATTCCATAGCCATCATCAAACATGGCTTCCTTTAAGCTTATGCATGCTGTATTACACAGCTTTAACGCAAAGCCAAGGTTGGAATAAACATATATATACATACATATATATATACCATATACAGTTGATATAAAAAATCTACACACCCCTGTTAAAATGTCAGGTTTCTGTGCTGTAAAAAAATTAGACAAAGATAAATCATTTCAGAACTTTTTCCACCTTTAATGTGACCTATAAACTGTACAACTCAAATTGAAAAACAATCTAAAATCTTTTAGGTAGAGGGAAGAAAAAATATAAAAATAAAATAATATGGTTGCATAAGTCGCACACGCTTAAACTAATACTTTGTTGAAGCAGCTTTTGATTTTATTACAGCACTCAGTCTTTTTGGGTATGAGTCTATCAGCATGGCACATTTTGACTTGGCAAGATTTGCCCACTCTTCTTTGCAAAAACACTCCAAATCTGTCAGATTGTGAGGGCATCTCCTGTGCACAGCCCTCTTCAGATCACCCCACAGATTTTCAATCGGATTCAGGTCTGGGCTCTGGCTGGGCCATTCCAAAACTTTATTCTTCTTCTGGTGAAGACATTCCTTTGTTGATTTGGATATATGCTATGGGTCGTTGTCATGCTGAAAGATGAAGTTCCTCTTCATGTTCAGCTTTCTAGCAGAAGCCTGAAGGTTTTTTGCCAATATTGACTGGTATTTGGAACTGTTCATAATTCCCTCTATCTTAACTAAGGCCACAGTTCCAGCTGAAGAAAAACAGCCCCAAAGCATGATGCTGCCACCACCATGCTTCACTGTGGGTATGGTGTTCTTTTGGTGATGTGCAGTGTTGTTTTTGCACTAAACATATCTTTTGGAATTATGGCCAAAAAGTTCAACCTTGGTTTCATCAGACCATAACACCTTTTCCCACATGCTTTTGGGAGACTTCAGATGTGTTTTTGCAAAATGTAGCCTGGCTTGGCACTCTACCCCATAGCCCAGACATATGAAGAATACGGGAGATTGTTGTCACATGTACCACACAGCCAGTACTTGCCAGATATTCCTGCAGCTCCTTTAATGTTGCTGTAGGCCTCTTGGTAGCCTCCCAGACCAGTTTTCTTCTTGTCTTTTCATCAATTTTGGAGTGAGCTCCAGTTCTTGGTAATGTCACTGTTGTGCCATATTTTCTCCACTTGATGATGACTGTCTTCACTGTGTTCCATGGTATATCTAATGCCTTGAAAATTATTTTGTACCCTTCGCCTGACTGACACCTTTTAACAATGAGATCCCTCTGATGCTTTGGAAGCTCTCTGTGGACCATGGCTTCTGCTGTGGGATGCGACTAAGACAATTACAAGAAAGACCAACTAGAGCAGCTGAACTTTATTTGGGGTTAATCAGAGGCACTTTAAATGATGGCAGATGTATTTTGACTCCTATTTAACATGATTTGGAATGTGATTGCTTGATTCTGAACACAGCTACATCCCCAGTTATAAGAGGGTGTGCAGACTTATGCAACCACAGTATTTTTCTTTTTTTAATTTCTTCCCTCCAACTAAAAGATTTCAGTTTGTTTTTCAATTGAGTTGTACAGTTTACAGGTCACATTAAAGGTGGAAAAAGTTCTGAAATGATTTATCTTTTTCTAACATTTTTTACAGCACAGAAACCTGACATTTTAACCGGGGGGTGTAAACTTTTTATATCCACTGTATATACCTATATAAATACTTTCTTACCTGCCCTATGCTGCACTCCACTTCCTGGGGTGAGGAGGAGCCATGGCAGGCCAGAGGGCCAAGGGGGCAGCAGAGGTTTGCTGGGGCCACAGGGGCCCGCAAGGACCGGGGGGCACAAAAGGCAGAGGGAGGCTGCAGAGAAACGAGGGAGGTCGCAGAGGTCCACGGGGGGCCACAGGGACCCATAATGACCGAGGGGGCCAAAAGGGGCCAAGGGAGGACACAGGGGGCAGCAGGCTGCCACAGGGACTGAGGGAGGCCACAGGGGGATGAGGGGGAACACAGGGGTCCACAGTGCATGCAAGGGGCCCCTGGGATCTGTTGGGGCACAGAGGGCTATAAGGGGGTGCAGGGGCCACAGAGGAGCCACAGGAGGTTTTCAGTGGCTGTGGGGACCACAGACACTACAAAGAAACTAAAGGGGGCCACAGAAAATAAGCGGGGGCCACAGGGCCTTCAATGTAAACAGGGGCCCCCTGGGGCCTGTTTGGGGCCACAGTGGGCCATAAGAGGCTGCAGGGGCCACAGGAAACCCCAGGTCTGCATGGACCATAAGGGGCGGAGAGGGCCACAGGAGATTAGAAGATTGTTCGGGCAACAAGGGGCCAGCTGCCGGCCACAGAAGAGCTGCAGAGCCAACTGGAGGGCTGTGTGGGTCACAGGAGCATTGGAAGATCTGCAGGAGCCACTGGGGGGGGGCACAGAGGACCCATAAAAGGCCACAGAAGACCTGCGGGAGCCACTTGAGGGCCGCGGGGGCCGGCGAGGACTGCATGGCCCCTCAGAGGCCAGTGGCCTCGCTGCAAGGCACCGGTTGCACTGGCGGTAGCTCTGACCCTGCCTACACATCACCTTATATACACACCAAGCCCGCTCATGACATGTGCCATATTTTATTGGCTTAGCTGCTGATGTCAAAAGTAGGAGTTGGTTATAATAATGTGACTTGACCCTGTATATATCTACTTTGTAAATATCTCTATGGAAAATGTTGGTGCTTTATAAATAAAAAGTAATTATAATTATGTAAAATACTGCAAATATAAGTACAGTATAAAATCAGATATGCATTACAACTATTTAACATAAGAATATCATTTAGTGTATGGTGAGCAGGAGGAGGGTGTCCACATGGCCCGGCTGAGCAGATGCCGCGGACCGGTGTTGGTCCGCAGCCCGGGGGTTGGGGACCCCTGGTGTAACTGATCAGCATATGTATATATATATATATATATATATATATATATATATATATATATATATATATATCTATGTGTGTATATCACATATTATAATTGTCTAACTACGAGACGTCGTCACGCTTCGTTGCGCTGTGCGTACGACTTTGCGATGAGCGCCGCAGGCGCTCATCGCCCGGCGAGCCGTTACTTCGTAGCACTTTGGCAATGAGCGCCGCAGGCGCTCATTGCAGGCGAGCCTCGCATAGCGAGGCGAGCCGTAACTTCGTAGCACTTACAAAAAAAATACGAGCTGGAAAAAATTACGACATAAGCGGCAAAAACAAAACACTAAAAAAAACACTAAATACACACTAAAAAATAAAATAAAGGTCACTTACAGCATGGGGAAGCAGGCAGGACGTCTGTAAGTGAGTTGGAACTCCAATTTACAGCGATTTTGCCGAGTTACAAAGATCGAAAATCGGCTAAGCGAGAAAAAAATGGCCGCCGAAAAAAAATGAAAACGAGGCTATACTACTACGAACTGCGTAAAACACAGCCATAGACGTAGGTGTTAGAAAAAATACGAGATAAAGGATGCGGATTAACCGCGCAATGAGTAAAAAGACAGTAGCGAGTACATTTTACGATCAGAAATTACAGATTTACGCATTAACACAGATTTAACGACTTTGTCTCGCGCAACATCGGATTTCCTGCCTAAACCAACGCATTTGATGAAATATAAGTTGCAAATTACAAAAATATTACTTTTATTAAAAAAAAATTGTATTTATTTGAAGAAAAAAAAAAAGGGACAAATGTAGTGTCATGTTGTGTGGCAAACAAATTTAATGTTAAACCGTAGTACTTTAGCGGGCTTAGCGATGAGCGCCGCAGGCGATCATCGCCTGGCGAGCCTCGTGCAGCGAGGCAAGCCGTTAAACCGTAGTACTTTGGCAATGAGCGACGCAGAAAAAATGACGGACGAACAAAACGAAAACCAGTCTACAGCACTATAACCACGCAAAACACGTACCGATAATCTGCGAAGACGCATAAAACACATTATCCGCCATTTTAGGATAATGCGGAAGTACACAGCTACGTTAACGGTTTCGGCTCTCGCACGCACACTATTACACTGCACACGTTCATCACGCATACATAGCACCTACACACCACTAATGCTGCTGCAACATTAACTCAGATTGCCAGCTCTTTAACATAATGCATAAAAATATGTAAATTCATTTATTAATTTGACTTCTATATTTCAGTAGTACACAAAAAAAAACATTAGCTACCTTACAGTTCCATGTGTATATTAATAACTAAACAACTT
>CM050171.1:99778989-99781489 GCA_027410445.1 Discoglossus pictus | reverse complement strand
GCGACTAAGAAAAGTCCAGGAAAGACCAACTAGAGCAGTTGAACTTTGTTTGGGGTTAATCAGAGGCACTTTAAATGATGGCAGGTGTATGCTGACTCCTATTTAACACGATTTGAAATGTGATTGCTTAATTCTGAACACAGCTACATCCACAGTTATAAGAGAGTGTGCAGACTTATGCAACCACAGTATTTTTATTTTTTATTTTTCTTCCCTCCACCTAAAAGATTTCAGTTTGTTTTTCAATTGAGTTGTACAGTTTATAGGTCACATTAAAGGTGGAAAAAGTTCTGAAATTATTTATCTTTGTCTAATTTTTTTACAGCACAGAAACCTGACATTTTTACAGGGGTGTGTAGACTTTTTATATCCACTGTATATCTGACCAATGATAATTCAGTCTATATAAAAGCTAAATAGATAGTGTCACTTCTGATCTAATACAGGATAATTACAGCAAATCAGGAAAACGTTGCTCTTCAGTTGTGATAAATCCAGGTATTTCTACCCAAGACTGAATTGAAGTGTAAGCCAAAAGTTATTAACCGCAGGCAGAAGAACCATCTATCCATATACATTGTATTATAATGATATCAGTAACTTCTAAATTTAGTTACATTGATAGGAAAGGTTTCTGAATCTCACTAAGTATATAATATACCAGTGTGTCTATTTACTTTTATGTGCTTCATTTTATTAATAAGTGTTTAAAAGCTCTTTTTTTAATTGCCTAAAATTCAACAAATATTATCTGCTTGAGTCCGCCCTCTGAAGCTCATGTAAATACAGACTCAGTAGTACTGCTGTGTCTAATACTAACCAATCAGTGACTATCTCTCAGTAAAATTCTGCACCATGCTGTTTAGACGTGGTTCCTAATAAGCTAGGACACTCCAATGCACACCCAGGCCTACAGATTCTGTGTCTGCATAAGCTGCTGTGGGCTGACCCAAACAGGGAACAAATGTTTGAATTTAGGCAGTAAAAACAGAGCTTCTAAGCACTTTTTATTAAAATATAGTACATGAAAGTAAATAGATACAGTTGACCCTTGGTACTATTCATTAATGGGTTCCAGAAGGCACAACAAGTTGCAAGAACAATCAACCTTCTATAAGGAGTAATGCAAATTGTCTTAGCAAGCGCAATATGTACCAAGGTAGCATTGAGTGCCAAAGTATTTTTTGCTCAAGACACGTTGAATATTAAAATCAACAAGTTTTGAGGAAGTCTAGTACAGATGGTCCACTGCATAGTAATATCCTAAAACCTTCCATATCCCTTTAAATATATTGCCCCAAGTTCAAAATATCCCATCCCTTAAGCCTCAAACCATAAAAGACCACTATAGTGAGAAAAACTTCACTAGTTTGTAAAGTATGTTTTAAACCAACAATATAAAATGAGCATAAAAGCATAATTTCTTAGCTAGTTATTCTGCCTGTTACCTGAAGAGGAGCATAATCCTACGGCAGTCTGCTCTTCTATTAATCAGTGGCGGCCCGTCCATAGGGGCGTCGGGGCAAGCGCCCCCCCCAAATATTTTCATTACCCTGCAATAAAAAAACACAATAATTTATTAGTAATAACCAAAAACAATTAAATATAATGTGTACATCAGCATTCAAGTGTTATTACAGTAATAAATGAAGCAAACTATTGCCTGGGACACTGTCACTTTAAGATAACCCCTTGTGTGTATACATTAACTGCTGTGTATCCATTGTAGCTTTCCCTGCATCGCTGTGTGATCATATTACACTACACTACACTAGTAACCTTTAGACTCTATGAATGAGGCCTGACCGTTAATGCATTCCGCCCACCAGCACAATGACGCTATGCATGGGCAGTGAGAATGTATCCATTTCAATGACTGACAGTCTTCCATCATTGACCAATCAATGATGGAAGGCTGTACAGTTGTCAGGAGAACCACCTAAACCCACCCAGACCGTTAGCTCCGAGCACCCGCCAGCTAATAGAGCCTCGAGTTTACTTTTTGATTGACAGCCCCTGTTAATAAAACCACCATAAGCCAGTCCCATCCCTCTTTTCGTTTCCTGACCTGCTCCCACTGAGACTGACTGAGAGACCTCCCTGGCTGAAAATACTCACTCATCTGCCCAACCTAACAGTAAGTCGTAACTGCCCTGGCCAAACCCCTAGTCCCCCTAATAAAAGGAAGGGTCCCCCAGTTACCCCACTATGCCTGCCTGCCACCCACCCACCCACCAACTTACCTACCACCTAGGCCTGCAATGCCTGGGCAACCCCCAATCACCCCCGCAGTGCCAGTAGGCCCAAGACCTGTGCCACCCCCGATCACCCCCATGGGGCCTGTGCCGCCCCATGATCACCCCGATCACCCCCATGTGGCCTATGCCACAGCCCAATTACGCCGATCACTGTGATCGGGGTAAGCAGGCAGTGGCATAGGCCACATGGGGGTGATCGGATCACCCCCATGGGGCCTGTGCCACCCCCGATCACCCCGATC
>CM050171.1:99763989-99773989 GCA_027410445.1 Discoglossus pictus | reverse complement strand
CAGTCCAAAGGGTCCCAGGGTGGTACAAAGTCCAGGTGATAGTTCCCAAGGTGACATGGCTCGCCCCCCTCCCAAAAACCAGGGCCAGTGCCCTCCTCTTCCCAATGTCTGAGGGGAAACATTTTCCTTGGGAGTCCCATAAACTAACACCTCCAGGGAGGAACATACCAGTCTGATACTGAACCCAGCATCCATGATGGTGGTCTGGAATGGAGGCTCCACTTTCACCTGCACCGCAGTCTGGGCACAGTAACCCCTCTCCCCTGCAGCAATGGTCTGGCCATGGGACTCCAATTTCTCCATCTCCTTGGACCACAGTTGGTGCGCTGTATTCCATCTCGCCTGGATTGGGCACACAATAAGGAATGTGGTCCCTCTTTAAATGATTTGCAGTGTCTCTGTTTGGCAGGATCTCAGGGATCATAACCTCCCCTGCCCCCTTGTCTGTGGCTAGCTCTCTGACATTTTTTATCAGCGGGAGCTCCATGCTAGGCCCAAAGTCCATTCCCAGGGCACAGTGAACATAGCTGCTCCTATCCAGACTGTTTGCTTTGCCTGGGTTCTGCCAATAGACCTCTGTGCCAGGGTAATCAATGCAGTTCAAGGGTGCCATTGCCAGCCCACCCCCCAACAACCAGGGCCCATACACTCTTCTGCCCCACTGCATGGGTAAAACACTCCCCTGGGGTGCCCAGAAAAATAGTAATTCCAGGGGGTCATTTACTGGTCGGATCTGGAAGCTGGCACCCAATGTTGTGGTCTGGTCTAAAGACTCCAAATATCTATGTGGTATCTGGATCAGCACATCACATCCCACTCTCTCTGGAACTATCGCCTGGACACAGCACTCACCTCCCTTGGGATCTTTGGTCACTGTGTTCCTTGGCAGGACCTCACAGCTCTCATCCAGACATCCCCTTGGGTCATCAGTTTTACAGACATTCTCTGTCTTCTCAATTGCCTTGTTATTAGCAATTGTGCACCAGCCATTTGGGTCTGGCTGGCCCCCTTGGTCTGACACAGTCCCAAGGTTGTTCTCGGTGTTCACCCCTGTACCCATGGCTGGTTCCTGGACTGTAGTTATCCACGGGAACCCCATGATAGGTTCACAATCCATCTCTGGTTCTTTCCAGAACTCTCCCAGGCCCTCCATCTGGCCTGCTATTCCTGTCTGAGACTCAGACTCCACCGGTTTTGAGATGTACCCTCCTCATCTGTCCCAGTTGTAGCAAAAATTAACTGGGCCTTGTCCATTTGTATCTCCACATTGGTATTGTCCTGGTCAGAGTCCACAATATCCTCTCCCCAGACCTCTGGTAACCAATCATTTTCCTCCCTGTCCGCCTGACAGGGTTCCTCCCAACTGGATGGCCAAAACCCCTCCATTGATGCCTCATCCAGCAATTTAACATACTCAGCCTCCAGCTGCAGCTCTTGCTGAATCAGGGGTTCCAGCAAATTAGCCTCCGGGGACCATGGTTCTAATCCCAGACCATGACAGCGTTTAAGAAATGAGTTATTTTTCCTCCTTACAGTCCCCATGCCACATTCAGGATCACCATAGACGATCTCCCAGAGCCCGTCTATTAGCTCCAATTGAACATAGAGATCCTTTTCAAGGGCACCAACAGGCCCTATCCTGTCATGATACTGTTTCTCTAAGGCAATCTCTTTCCATACTAGTTTCTTCAGCCAGCATGACAGCTCATGGTCCTGCCACAATCCCAGGAACGCCATCCATTGCTTTAGAAGGGCCATTCCTCTGCAGTCCTTTGCCTCTGTCACCTGGCTCTCTTTCTCTCTGCCTTTGTAAGTAGCCATCCTTGCTGCTGGTAAAATTGCTTGAGATCTCCCACCGATGCCAGCAGCTGTCACGACCGGCCAATTTGGGGGACCACGCTCACCCCAAATCTCGCTCTCTCCGCGGTCGCAACTTTTTCTTCAGATCTCAACACCAGCAGACACTTCAGATGACAGCATCATTACTGCAGAGACATGCACCTCAGACCCCTATTCTTAGGATCTAAGAATCACACCCATGTACCTTGGATTAGCACAAGCAGACTCTGACACCACCTGTGTTTAGTGTGTCCAAAGTCAGACTGGCCACTTCTTTATTGTTACAAAGATATATAAAAAAAAAACAGAAATATGACACAAAACACCAAAGACTGCCCCCAGTTCTAGCCCATCCTCCTAGGCAAATAGCTTGCTATTCCCCCTCACCCACATGATTTCCTGATGTAGAGAGGCATCTGACTTTCTTCTAATTACACCTTTTTTTTCTCCTCTTACAGAGCCATAAAACTAGTTACCCCTTTCATGAATAAAGCCAGAGCCTTCACACGTGGCCGATCGCAGGGCCATATAAATTCCACTATCCTATTTCTAACACAGATACAGTTTTGCAATGTTAGTCAATTACAGCACCACATGCACTTATTACATCCATGATATAAATGTTAAGTAAATTGTTAGTACCTTCTAACCACACATATAATAACTGATGAACCCCAAATAGTCCAGTGGGCCCTTCTGTTCATAACAGTTGAAATTTTTTGTTTTTGTTTTCTATCACCCCCCAGGTGCAAACTATCTGTGGAAGCAGATTTGTTTGGATTCGTTGGTTGACTTACTGAACGTGAATACCCCGAGAAGGAGAGTCAACTGTTGGTGAGTATCATTGCTTTTAATTTTCTGTCCATGCGTATAGGTGCAAATTTGATGTTGATGTACACACTGTTATTTTAAAGTAATTTTGTGACATAATATAAATTAATATACCGTGATCTCTTTCTTCTATTGGTATCAGAAATGAATACTATTGACTCTCTACTTGTGAAGCCTTTCGGCACCCTAACCTATGAGGAGAAGGTGGAAGTAAAACGGTTAGGACCTGACCAACCAGAGATAAATCTGCAGCAAATCGCAAGAGATAGAGGGAAGCAATATATCCGTACTTTCAATACTGAATGGTACAAGAAGAACAACTGGCTTTGTGGAAGCATTTCTAGGAAGTCCTTATATTGTTTCCCATGCTTCCTATTTGGTGGTGACGCTGCTTGGACCAAAACTGGAGTGACTGATGTCAAACATCTAGCTGATAAATTGGCGAAACACAAAAGTTCTAAAGCTCACTTGGATAACAGGATCAAGTTTGAGATGCTTGGACAGGCGAACATTGTAGTTCAACTGGACAAAGGATACCAAGTCAGTATTCAAAAACACAATGAAGAAGTGGCTAAGAACCGGTACATCCTTTCGAAGATAATTGATTGTGTTTCGCTTTTGTGGCGCTTTTGAACTGGCATTAAGAGGACACGACGAAAGTGAAACATCGCTAAATCCAGGAGTGTTTCGAGGCCTTATGGATTTGGTTGGCAGTATCGATAGTGCAATGGAACAGCATTTGAAGACTGCAACTGTGTTTAAGGGCATGTCCAAAACTGTCCAGAATGAGCTACTGGACTACATGCTGGAAGTTATTAAGGAAGTGATTCACCAAGAGCTTAAGGAAGCCCAGTTTGTGGCAATCAAGCGGATTAAACAACCAATATTTCCGCTAGGACACAGTGCGTTGTAGTCTATCGCTACATTGACAAGAAGCATCAAGTGGTGGAAAGATTTGATGGCCTCACGGAACTGAAAGCAACAGATGCAGACTCGATTGCTGCTGTTGTGCTGGAAAGTCTGAATACTGTTCTCCCAGAGCCAGAAGACAAGTTGAAACTCATAGCTCAAAGCTACGATGGTGCCAGTGTGATGCGTGGAGATCAAGGAGGAGTTCAAAGAAAAATAAACGACGTGTACCCGAACGCACACTACGTGCATTGCTATGCTCACCAACTGAACCTAATAATGGAGAAAGCAGTTTCAAGGATTGGAAGAGTTTGAGTATTTTTTTCCAACATAGGCAGCATACCATCTTTTTTTTCACGCTCTCCAAAAAGGACTGGAGTTCTGGATGAGGTAGTTGGTAGAAGACTTCCAAGAGGTGCACCGACACGATGGAACTTCAACGTTAGGACCGTGAACGTCATCTACGAGAACAGAGATGCCCTTCTTGAGTGTTTCCAGATAATTGAAGCATGTCTAAACTTTGATCAAACATCTATACGTGAAGCCGCAGGTTTCATTGGATTGCTGGAAGACAGGGAGTTCCTTTACTTCCTTAAATTATTTCATTTAATAATGCCACATGTTGACATCCTCTTTAGTCAGCTTCAGAAGCGAGACATGGATACTGTTTATATCCACAAAGTCACAGAAGACTTTGTCAGCAGCATCCAGAAAATCCGTAATTCTGTTGACGAGATAGAAGCAAGTTTGCCTAGCGATGTAACATTCCACAGACGGAGTACGGAGATCTCAACCTTGAGACAACTTTCAAGAGAGGTATGTGACATAGTGGTGGTTCATGCAAAAGAATGTTTTTCATTTTCAAATCACCTAGTCAGTGCCAAACTTGTTCAAAGTGACTTGTATACAACCCATGACACTTGCTTTCCAACCCAAGCTCTGGAAGACACTGTGCAAGCATATCCAATACTGAAGAAGGAACAATTACGCACTGAGCTGTCACTTCTGTATGGGAAGAGAGATTTTCATGCTTGTACAAGTGCTGTTGCTCTGCACAAACTTTTACATCAATTTAATCTGCCGAATGATTTCACAGAGACAGTGAAATTATTAGGAATCCTGATTACAACACCGTTGACCACTGCAGAATCAGAAAGATGCTTCTCCACATTGAAGAGGATAAAACCCTTTTTAAGAAGCACCATGTCCCTGGAGCGGTTGAATGCATTGGCGATGCTCTCAATGGAAAAGCAACTGATTTCCGAGATCCCAGACTTCAAGGAAAAAAACATTGAGAAGTTTTGTTCTTTGAAAGATCGCCATGCAAAATTTAAATACAAGTGATTGAAGCAAAGAAGAATGCATACCCCCAGGGTGTGCAAAGATAAACTGCGTTAAGCAGCACCACCTCACTACCAAACATAACTAGTGGTAAGTAAAGTATGAACGGTGTGTGGGTGTGCATATGGAAGGAGCTATGAAAGGTGTGTGCATGGTCAGTAACAATTGTTGAAGCCTTGGCCTGGTTTGAAGGAATTGGAGGCACTTCCAAGGGTAGCTGTCAATTCTGTACGGGAAGCCAGAATTTCATGTCTGTATGAGTGCTGTTGCTCTGCACCAACTTTACCATCAATTTAATCTGCATGATGATTTCACAGAGACAGTGAAGCTATAAGGAATCCTACTTACAACACCGAAGACTACTGCAGAATCAGAAAGATGCTTCTCCACATTGAAGAGGATAAAAAGGTATTTAAGAAGCACCATGGCCCTGGAGCGGTTTAATGCATTGGTTTGAAGGAATTGGAGGCACTTCCAAGGGTAGCTGTCACTTCGGTACGGTAAGCCAGAATTTCATGTCTGTACGAGTGCTGTTGCTCTGCACCAACTTTACCATCAATTTAATCTGCATAATGATTTCACAGAGACAGTGAAGCTATAAGGAATCCTCCTTACAACACTGAAGACTACTGCAGAATCAGAAAGATGCTTCTCCACATTAAAGAGGATAAAAAGGTATTTAAGAAGCACCATGGCCCTGGAGTGGTTGAATGCATTGGTTTGAAGGAATTGGAGGCAATTCCAAGGGTAGCTGTAACTTCTGTACGGGAAGCCAGAATTTCATGTCTGTACGAGTGCTGTTGCTCTGCACCAACTTTACCATTAATTTAATCTGCATAATGATTTCACAGAGACAGTGAAGCTATAAGGAATCCTGCTTACAACACGGAAGACTACTGCAGAATCAGAAAGATGCTTTTCCACATGGAAGAGGATAAAAAGGTATTTAAGAAGCACCATGGCCCTGGAGCGGTTGAATGCATTGGTTTGAAGGAATTGGAGGCACCTTCAAGGGTAAGTAAAGTTCTCAGAAATGGCACCACCGAACTACCAAAAATAACTAGTGGTAAGTAAAGTATGAATGCTGTGTGGGTGTGCATATGGAAGGAGCTATGAAAGGTGTGTGAATGATCAGTAACAATTGTTGAAGCCTTGGCGTGGCGTTACTGCTCATATGGTTATCCATATGCTAATTCAACGTGTTTGTTTGACATTGATTATTGTGTTGTCTAAACAGAAGTGAAATGTTGTTTTCTTGAATCCCAAGATCCACTGGTTTTGGCCTATACAGTCCTGATTGGTCTTTTAAGGTATGTTTGGGGCCTGTATGGTCACACTTGGTCTTCTAAGGTATGTTTGGGGCCTATATGGTTCCACTTGGTCTTCTAAGGTATGTTTGGGGCCTATATGGTCACACTTGGTCTTCTAAGGTATGTTTGGGGCCTATATGGTTCCACTTGGTCTTCTAAGGTATGTTTGGGGCCTATATGGTTCCACTTGGTCTTCTAAGGTATGTTTGGGGCCTATATGGTCACACTTGGTCTTCTAAGGTATGTTTGGGGCCTATATGGTTCCACTTGGTCTTTTAAGGTTTTTAAGGTATGGTTTTGTTCTTGAATGGTCTGATTGATTTGCTTGTTTTCTTTCAACCCCAGGTGCAAACTCAATGTGGCAGCAGATTTGTTTGTACTCGTTGGTCAACTTACTGAACGTGAATACCCTGAGAAGAAGAGCCGACTAATGGTAAGTGTCGCTGCTTTAATTTTTCTGTTAATGCGTATAGGTGCAATTATGATATTGCTGTAGTCTTGTCACATGAGTTTTTTCAATCTATATTGTATACTAATGAATTTAACACATTGTTACTTTACTTCTTGACATTGCTGCATTGCTGATCATGTATTTCAATGGGCTTTACAAGTATAAGGTCATTGGGCGGGGCTTATAAAGGTCATTATGACGTCAGGGGAAGGAGTTATAAAAATGGTGTGGTTTGAAAAAAGGGGAGGGGCTATGTTTTGCCCTGGAGCCCCTCCAACTTGAAAGTTCACCAGCCTCCACTGCTATTAATTCCTGTTAAATTAAGTGAAATTCTTTTAATGGAATTGAATTGAGATATCATCTGAATCCAAGGTCCATTCCATTCCTCCAAGGTGCCTTTTCCTGTTAGGAACAAAGCAAATATATGCTACCAAATGGATAGAAATGAAAAACGGTATTTTTCACATTAGCCAATTATGTTCTTCATATAAGAGTATTCTATAAATATGACACTTCAGTAGTTCTTTAAGCTAAACTGGTCTGGCTAAAAATGCATCTTTGCCTGAGAGTTCTACGTGTATTTTATTTCATTTTTCCACTAGCGCTGTCGGCTAATATTTAATTATATTTAATTATATTGTTCTGTAACAAAATTTCCTTGTGAAGTGAACAACAGTAATATAATATCAGTAATATAATGGATTTTAGATTGTGGATAGGATGGAACAAAAACACTAACACAACAGTGTTTGAAAGTTGCACTATGATTTAAGGATATATCTGGTTCAGTATACCTGGGTTAATTAGGCCTAGATCACAATAGTAATTTTTAAAGTGTAAAATGTACATGTTCAAAATATTAAAACTATTACATTGAAATCGTTATATACCATAATGAGTTCATTCATAGAAAGGGCTTCCCACAAACAATCTCCCATTAAATATATTACTAGTAAACTGTGGCCAAGCATCAAATGTCTGTAATTTTTAAAAAAATCCGAATTACTTATATTTGTTCTAAAAGAGATGATAACAAGTAAAAGTATTAGAATATCCATCCCAAATTCATAGTGACCCACATTAAATGGTATGTTTCACCTAAAAACAAACTGCTCTAATTTGGAAGAGTACATTTATGGAAATATGGAAGAGTAAGTGGCAACTAGGCAAGATAAATAACTTTAACATCTTTTGTAATTGAGATTTTAATGTAAAAAAACTCAAGTTTAGGTGGAACTTGTAAATAAGGGTCTTTTTATCCATTGATCTTGTCTGTTACCAATGATTCCAGTGGTGGTTGACAATAAGTAACATCTGGAGATAGAATATTGGAAAAAGTGTAATAATAAATGTAAATGTAAGCGCTCATAATAGTTTAATATCCTATGTTACACTGGGATTTCTATCATTGCTTTGGTGGCTTTTCTGGCCCATATAAATACCACCTGCTGCAGGTGTATTCCTTGTTGTACCATTTCCTGTAAAATGATTTCTGCATTTCTGTATTGGAACATTCAGAGATTTCTTCACTTCTTTATGAATTACTCTAATGGAATATTATAATATTGTAGCTTTGCAGTATTCTTTAAATTGTATACAATATCATGTATCACAACTGGACATACATTATGGCAGCAATTTATAATGTATAATTATATAACACATACTATTTTATAAAAATCTACATTGTATGTAGGTAGCTAAATATATGACACTATAAACACCTTTCTGTGTACATTTTGCAAATAAATTTATGTGTTCATGAGACATTTTAGAATTGGAACAGGAAGAAAAACAGAAAAAGTGCCGCAACCTCTTCCTATTTATTGATTCCCACAATTCATTTGGTCAAATAAAATTGGTGAATACAGTATGATGTGCATATCACATATTATAATTGTCAAACTGCGATTCGCCGTCACGCTTTGCAAAGAATCGCAGTTTGACAACGATCCGATCGCAAAGGCGATCGGATTTCGTGCATGAGCATTGCCATGAATGAGCAGACCGTGGCCCGAGCTGCGCATGCACAGAGCGTGACATGATCCGCGCATGCCAATACGCGGCGTGATCCGTTCATGTGCGCATCGCGCTGTAAGCCGAGCATGTGCAGAGCGCAGCGTGAGCCGTGAATTGTGCATAAACGGTGCCTAAGGGGAGGGAAGAGACACAGAGGGAGAGGGGGGGGGGGGTGAAGAGACACAGAGGGAGAGGGGGGGGAAAAGACACAGAGGGAGAGGGGGGGAAGAGACACAAAGGGAAAGGGGGGAGGAGACATAGAGGGGGGAAGAGACATAGAGGGGGGAAGAGACATAGAGGGGGGAAGAGACACAGAGGGGGGAAGAGACACAGAGGGAGAGGTGGGAAAGAAACACAGAGGGAGAAGGGGAAAGAGACACACAGGGAGAGGGGGGAAAGAGACACACAGGGAGAGGGGGGAAAGAGGCACAGAGGGAGAGAGGGGAAAGAGACACAGAGGGAGAGAGGGGAAAGAGACACAAAGGGGGGGGGGAAGAGACACATAGGGAGAGGGGGGAAAGAGGCACAGAGGGAGAGGGTGGAAGAAACACAAAGGGAGGGGGGAGAGACACAGAGGGAGGGGGGAAAAGACACAGGGGGGAAGAGACACAGAAGGAAAGGGGAGGAAAGAGATATGGGGAAGAGACAACAGGGTGAGAGGGGGGGAAAGAGACACAGGGGAAGAGACACAGGGAGGAGAAATGGAAGAGACACAGGGGGGGAAGAGAAACATGGGTGGGAAAGGGGGGAAGAGAAACATGGGTGGGAAAGGGGGGGAAGAGAAACATGGGTGGGAAAGGGGGGGAAGAGACACAGGGGTGAAAAAGACACAGGGGGAGAGGGGGAAAGAGGCACAGAGGGAGAGGGGGGAAAGAGACACAAAGGGAGAGGGGGGAAGAGACACAAAGGGAGAGGGGAGGAGGAGACACAGAGGGAGGGGGGAAGAGACACATAGGGGGGAGAGACACAGAGGGAGAGGGGCAGAAAGAGACATGGGGAAGAGAGACAGGGGGAGAGAGGGGGAAAGAGATACAGGGGGGAGAGGAATGGAAGAGACACAGGGGGGAGAGAAACAGGGGCAGGAAAGGGGGGGGGAGACACAGGGGGAAAGAGACACAGGGGGAGAGGGGGAGAGACAAAAGGGGGGAGTGGGGGAAAGAGACACAGGCGGGAAAGAGACACAGGGGAGGTGGAAAGAGACACAGGAGAGAGAGGGGGGAAAGAGACACAGAGGGAGAGGGGGAAAGACACAGAGGGAGAGGGGAAGAGACACAGAGGGAGGAGGGAAGAGACACAGAGG
>CM050171.1:98179937-98267437 GCA_027410445.1 Discoglossus pictus | reverse complement strand
GGGTCGCGGCTCGCTATGCGAGCCGGCAAGCGTGAGCAACGGGCCGTACGCTGCGGGCAAGGGCCTCAGTTGCTGGGATGGAGCGCCTTCGGCGCTCCTTCCCAGCAACTTAGGCCCGCAGCGCTCGCTATGCGAGGGCCGCGGCTCGCTGCGCGAGCCGCGGCCCTTGCTACGCGAGCCCGCAAGCGTGAGCAACGGCCCGTACGCTCACAACTATATATGTGATAGAATCTGCTGTTATAATACCGGTATTTTGGGATACACAGGTCTTTGTCAGTGCAGTCAGATTGATATGTTCTGTAATCACATATATAGTTATGGATCTTACGAATGTTAGTCACGTTTGCGATTTTGGTCACGCACTTGCGACCCTCGCAAAGCGAGGGACGCAGTTGCGGGGCTGCAATGAGCGCCAAAGTGGGACTTTGCTGCAATGAGCGCCAAAGTGGGACTTTGCTGCAATGAGCACCAAAGGTGCTCATTGCAGGCCTTGTGATAAGCGCCGCAGGCTGCAATGAGCCACAAAGGGCTTGAGATGAGCTCCGCATGGCCTTCGGGGGTAATTGTAAGCCTCTCTCCTCATGTACGTTGCTGCTCATTGACATTTTTGGCAAGCCGCAACTTTCCTGCTTTGCAATGACCACCTTCAGCGCTCATGGCAAGCCTCCCTCCCCCCCATGTAGTTTAGGGGCCTCGCAATGAGTGTTACTGACTTGGGTTAAGTGTTACTGGCTTGGGTTAAGTGTTACTGGCTTGGGTTAAATGTTACTGGCTTGGGGATCTTTTTTTTCATGATGTTACAAGGATTTTCAATAGTAAAAAAAAAGCCAAATATGCCTCAAATTAACTTGCAACCTCACTCACAGGCTCCCTATGCTGTGTGTGAGTGTGTAAGGTATTTTGAGCCATATTTGTTTTTGTTTTTTATGTTCTTTCCACTTCCGTGGTTCGGCCAGTAAATTCGTAATTTAGTGCAGTGCGGCAACTGGAGGCCTCAGCTTGGAAGGGCTGCAGTTGCATTTACGGGCTTTGGTGCTGCGGCGCTCATTATGAGCCCTGCAATGAGTGCCTTCGGCGATCCTTGCAGCCAAAGTCCCACCGGCCTCGCAAGGCCCGCAACAGGACGACAACTCGCAGTACGACGACTATATATGTGATTCTGCACTAAGATCACTTGAAGCAAACCATTGCAATCATTTGTGAAACATATAATGGAAGAGAAAAAGCCTACATAATAGGGCACTCATAGATTGAATTAAATAGGGATATGTAATTAATTCAATAATAATATTTGTAGAACATTGTCAAGCATTTTCACACAGAATTTTTGGTGTAGGGACTTCACTCTTAAAGGGAAAAGTTGCTAGACCACTGGTTCTCAACAGTCAGTCCCTGTGACTTTAACCGACGTTCCTCAGGGGTGAGGAGAGCCTAGCACTTTACTTTATACACACCATCACTATTAATCACAGTTATAGATAGATTATAAAGAAGTGTATACGCAGTTAAATTGTATTCTATTCAAATTAATACAAAGCTAGATGAAAATTCAGTATGCCACGTGAAGTATCACCTTAGTAAACATGTTCTGAATCTCACAGCCAGTCCTCATGAGCACTAGAAGGTGACCAGATCTACAATTTGCAGGACATACCTAGATCAACATCTTGCATTACATCCCTAGATCCACAATTTGCAGGACATACCTAGATCCACAGCTTGCATTACATCCCTAGATCCACAATTTGCAGGACATACCTAGATCCACAGCTTGCATTACATCCCTAGATCCACAATTTGCAGGACATCCCTAGATCTACAATTTGCAGGACATCCCTAGATCCACAGTTTGCATTACATCCCTAGATCCACAAATTCCAGGAAAACCTACATCCACATCTTGCATTACATCCCTAAATCCACAATTTGCAGGAAATACCTAGATCCACATCTTGCATTACATCCCTAGATCTACAATTTGCAGTACATCCCTAGATCCACAATTTGCAGGACATCCCTAGATCTACAATTTGCAGTACATCCCTAGATCCACAATTTGCAGGACATCCCTAGATCCACAGCATGCATTATATCCCTAAATCCACAATTTGCAGGAAATACCTAGATCCACATCTTGCATTACATCCCTAGATCCACAATTTGCAGGACATACCTACATCCACAGCTTGCATTACATCCCTAAATCCACAATTTGCAGGAAATAACTAGATCCACATCTTGCATTACATCCCTAGAGCCACAATTTGCAGTACATCCCTAGATCCGCATTTTGCAGGACATCCCTAGAGCCACAATTTGCATTACATCCATAGATCCACAATTTGCAGGACATCACTAGATCCACATTTTGCAGGACATCCCTAGAGCCACAATTTGCATTACATCCCTAGATCCACAATTTGCAGGACATCCCTAGATCTACAATTTGCAGGACATCCCTAGATCCACAGCTTGCATTACATCCCTAGATCCACAAATTCCAGGAAAACCTACATCCACATCTTGCATTACATCCCTAAATCCACAATTTGCAGGAAATACCTAGATCCACATCTTGCATTACATCCCTAGATCCACAATTTGCAGGACATCCCTAGATCTACAATTTGCAGTACATCCCTAGATCCACAATTTGCAGGAAATACCTAGATCCACATCTTGCATTACATCCCTAGATCCACAATTTGCAGGACATCCCTAGATCTACAATTTGCAGTACATCCCTAGATCCACAGCTTGCATTACATCCCTAGATCCACAGCATGCATTATATCCCTAAATCCACAATTTGCAGGAAATACCTAGATCCACATCTTGCATTACATCCCTAGATCCACAATTTGCAGGACATACCTACATCCACAGCTTGCATTACATCCCTAAATACACAATTTGCAGGAAATAACTAGATCCACATCTTGCATTACATCCCTAGATCCACAATTTGCAGGACATACCTACATCCACAGCTTGCATTACATCCCTAAATACACAATTTGCAGGAAATAACTAGATCCACATCTTGCATTACATCCCTAGAGCCACAATTTGCAGTACATCCCTAGATCCACATTTTGCAGGACATCCCTAGAGCCACAATTTGCATTACATCTATAGATCCACAATTTGCAGGATATCCCTAGATCCACAGCTTGCATTACATCCCCAGATAAACATTTTGCAGGACATCCCTAGATCCACAATTTGCATTACATCCCTAGATCCGCAATTTGCAGGATATCCCTAGATCCACAATTTGCAGGATATCCCTAGATCCACGATTTGCAGTACATCCCTAGATCCACATTTTGCAGGACATACCTAGATCCACAGCTTGCATTACATCCCTAGATCCACAATTTGCAGGACATCCCTAGATCCACATTATGCAGGACATCCCTAGATCCACAATTTGCAGGACATCCCTAGATCCACAATTTGCATTACATCCCTAGATCCACAATTTGCAGGATATCCCTAGATCTACAATTTGCATTACATCCTTAGATCCACAATTTGCAGGACCCCCCTAGATCCACAACTTGTGTTATATCCCGAGATCCACAATTTGCAGGACATCCCTAGATCCACATTATGCAGGACATCCCTAGATCCACAATTTGCAGGACATCCCTAGATCCACAATTTGCATTACATCCTTAGATCCACAATTTGCAGGACCCCCCTAGATCCACAACTTGTGTTATATCCCGAGATCCACAGGTTGCAGGACATCCCTAGATCCACAACTTGCATTACATCCTTAGATCCACAATTTGCAGGATATCCCTAGATCCACAGCTTGCATTACATCCTTAGATCCACAATTTGCAGGACATCCCTAGATCCACAGCTTGTGTTACATCCCGAGATCCACAGGTTGCAGGACATCCCTAGATCCACAGCTTGCAGTGCATTGCTATAGGTTCGCCACTTCTACTGACCACATCAGCCTTTAGTACATCCTGCCTATAGTTACATTGTGCAGTAGTTGAAACTGACCAGAGGGATTCAAGCAAAAATCCATTTTATTTACCATCTTGTCTCATATTGAGAAAAAATAAAATAAAGCATGCTGTGTTATTTTTACCTGGTCTATCTTTCCTCTTTTTGTACATGAGGTGTCAATGTTATTAATGATTTATTTAAACAGTAATTTATGTAACCCCTTTCAAGTTATCTATTGAATTTGCTGTCACGATTTCTCTATAGAAAAGCATTTATTTTATGCGCTGTTTGTGTTTCCTTGAACCTAATGGCTGATTATTGTCAAAATGAACATTGTATATAAGCAAACAAATCCTCTGCTGCTGTTTGAATACAAGGCAGCAGTGAGAGTTGTGTTTAGCCTCAGGTCTTTTCCAGAAGTGCACAAGATAAAAGTCAGATCCTCTAACTGACCCTGTTTTTATAGGTATTGCTGTTTCTTGAAAATGTAAAGACTTATTGAACCACTGATGCCGCTTATTACCAGTAAGTTATTTTGAAGAACTAGTCTTGATAATGACAAAATGTCAAAAATCCATCCTTTTTTTTCAACAGTATTACATGAAACTATTCTTTACTGGGAAAATGTAATTATTTATTTACTTACCTGGAGCCCAATGCTAATCGGACGGTGTAAACTGCGGTATAGCTGTAAATCGTCTGTGGGTGCTTTTTCTTCTTCTCATGTTACAACAGTATTCAAATCTTTCACTCGCCCAGACAAGAGCACTCAGTGCACAGCAGTAAATCCTGCCTTAGACGTAACAGATTTCTGTGCAAGGAGCAGCCAAATCAAGCTTTAAGGATGAGACAGGGCTGTAGGAGTCAATAGGAAATGGGAACAAACATAAATCTTATAATGAGTGGGAAGTGCAGGAACAACTGCCGTAACACTGGCTAAGGCAATGAAAAAGATTATATATATATATAGAGAGAGAGAGAGAGAGAGAGAGAGAGAGAACGAATAATACATTAATAAGCCCACTTACATGTCTAAAAGGCGGGGAAATGCAAATGAGAATGCAATGTACCTCACTCTTTCAATCCAAAAATTGCCTTTTAGACATGTAAATGGGCTTATTAATGTATTATTCGTTTTCTGTACTCTGTACGGTGGAGAGCTTCTCACTCTAGTGCTCACCATACACTACATGATTGTTTTATATTTATATATATATATATATATATATATATATATATATATATATATATATATAGTAATTGTTTTTTTTATTATTAATATATTTTGGAATTAAAAAGATGTGACAGTTGTATTTATAACTATTGCATTTTTTAGCGATTAGCATAGGGCCCATAGTTTTCTACTTGAAATCATATTATAAGTTACCTTCCTTTGTGGGTCTACTTGATCCTAATTTTAGGACTGCATTTTTTACAGCATATACCTGCCATCATAACACAGCTTTTGAGCATAGGACAGGATTACTGTTTCAGTCTTTTGGATCTCATCAGTGTGGAGCTGGTTCCAAATAATCATCTCATCATATTTTGATTATAGAGTTCCAACATATTCCATAGCTCTGGGGTACATATCACATATAATAGTTGTCAAATCGACGAATCGTCGCCACGCTTTGCGAGCTTGCGAAGCGAGGAACGTAGTTCTGGCCGCATTTGCAGAGGTGGAGGATCCAACGTCGTCTGCAATAAGTCGAAGGCTCATTGCAGGCCGCAAATGCAGACCTTCGCAAAGTGAGGGCCCGCATTTGCGGAGTTGGAGGCTCTACGCCGCCTCACTCCAGGGACAAAAAAACCCCAGAAAATTGCAACTTTGCAAAAAAAAAACACGCCGCGGGACTTAGAAAAAAAATAGAACCCGCGAGAATAAGAAAAAAAACACTAACGTGTAAACAGGAAATACAGACTTACACAAAAGAAAATACGACCCGCGGGACTTAGAAAAAAAAAACAATACAAGGTCACAAAAATACGAACTTAACAGACAAAACGCGGACACCAAAAAACACACAAAACAATGAAAATTAGAAACAAAAATGACAAAAACATCACACACAGCAGGGGGGGGACAGCCAGGACCTCGGGGGTGAGGTTGCACGCAAATTAAAGTCTGTTTCTCCACTTGAAAATCGGCTAAGCGGCAAAAAAAATGGCGGCGGAAAAAAATGAAAATGAGGCTCAATGACACCAAAGAGCAGAAAACACTGACAAGGGAGTACGCCTTTTAATTACGACCCGCGGAACTTAGAAAAACAAATACGAGGTTGTATAAATACGAAGTTAACGGACAAAATGCGTACATTCAAAAACAACACAAAACAATACAAAATACAAATAAAAACACACAGCGCATGGGGGGACAGCCATGACAACTGTCAGTAAGGTTGCACTCTAATTATAGTGCAATTTAACGAGTTTCGAAAATTGAAAAGCAAGGAAAAAAATGGCGGAACAAAAAAATGAATACAAGGCTACACGACCCCGAAATGCGCAAAACACCACTAGGCACGTACGACTTTTGACAGGTACAAAAATACACACTTAGGAGGCACGGAAAATGCTCGCGACCCACGCAGCACATAGACAAACAACGCCATTTTACAACAGTAACATTACGAATCTAAAATGGCGATTTACACAACTAAAGCAACAGTTTGCCATCGAGCATGCAGCATATTTCTAATCAACAGTTGGAACATTGATAACACTTTATCCTCAGAGCAGCAACAGGCCAACTGTACATTGTATGCTGCAGGAAAATACAAATAGATACTTAGCTCTTCAGGCTATTGATTGCTGGATATATCAATTACAAATAGGTAAAATATTAAGTAAATAATGAATTAATAAGAATACAAAAAAATTTACATATATATCTGTCTTTGTCATGAGAGCCAAAGGCGCTCATAGGACCATAAGTAAACGAGAGGAGCGGCTCACTATGAGCGCCAAAGCTCAGCGCGAGGAACTCAATGAACACCAAAGGTCCTCAAAGTATAAAAAGCTTTACATTGTGTGTCAAACAGCATTGCCATGGCTTAAAATTGAGCGGCTCGCTATAAGCGACAAAGGAGCTCATTGTGAGCCACGCGATGAGCGCTCAGCGCTAGGTTCGCAATAAACGCTGAAGGTCCTCAGAGTAGAAAAAGCTTTACATTGTGTGTCAAACAGCATTGCCATGGCTTAAAATGTTATTGCCTCGTCATTTTTGACGTGCAAGTCGCTAGTACAGTAATAATACATAGACTGATACAAAAGGAGTTGACAAATTTGCCATTTTTGCTACCAATCATACACATGACACTTTTATACAAAGTGCTCTGCCAGACTGAGAGCTCATTTAAAATTCTGGAAGTGAATACTTTATCATTTGCCTTTTTTTTTTGGTTTGCTTTGTTTGTTTGTTTTACAAGTGTAGTCCCAGACTTTCTATTGTGAATCAAGCACAAACTAATGTATAATAATGCATTAACAGACTGATACAAAAGGAATTGATGAATCTGCCCTTGAGCTTATAATTATACACATGACACTATTATACAAAATGCTCTGCAAGACTGAGAGCTCAGTTACAATTCTGTAAGTTGATCATTTAAAATGTGCCTTTTTCTTTGCAAGTGTAGACCCAGACTTTCTATTGTGAATTTAGCAACCGCAAACTTATTTAGCTTATGATGGGCAAAAAAGTGAAAACCTACTGTATAGTTTACAGCAACAAAATAGTACATTTATATGCCTAGAAATAAGCTAAAAATCTTACTTCCTGCTCACAGTCTAAAGCAATACATTGCTGCAAAGGAGCCATGATTAAAGTGGTTTTGGATTGAAGAGTATAAATGCATCCAATTTCCCATAGTGCAGTGCACACACTGGCCCTCATTCAATTGCAATTTGGCCAATTGAATAGGGCCCTAAATAAGCACATAGCATATTTTTTTTAAAGAAGGTTTTAGTTAGTGAAAACCTTGCTTTTGGATAGATTCTTACTAACTAAAAACTTCTTTAAAAAAATTATGTTATGTGCTTATTTAGAGGCCTATTCAATTGGCCAAATTGCAATTGAATGAGGGCCACTGTGTTTCTTGAGATTCTGAGTGGGAAATAAGTTTGTTAACTAATTTTTAGTCATGCAAATGTACGCACAAATATACTATGGTTTCTTGGTTTCTTAAAACCTATGAATTAAACCCCTCAATTATCTGTCAGAAAATTCTACAAACAACTATCAGTTTCACCAACAATATAAAGGTTTTTTTGTATAGATTTGTTGTATACAGTTAAAAATTTCAACCAGTACATTTTAGGATTAATTTATTCCTCTGCTGTAAGTGGTGATAAATTAAAAATCGTCATGCAATATTTTAATATTTGCATTCATATGGCTTAAGCTAAAATTCTGAAAAAAATAAAAGAATCACATTTATGCTGTATTACAAATGAGGAACAAAATAATTACAGAAATTAATCACAGCCTAAATGACATATAACTATTATGTATAATAATGAGGCAAACTTTTGTCTATTAATCTTAAAGCTTTCTTCTTGGCATATAGAAGTTTATTTATGGTGCAGCTGCAGTCACTGTAAATAATATTGTAAAACCTCTTATAATCTCGCTAATTAATACAACTCAATATTTAGTTATTTGGGTGAATTGCTTAATTAAGAATATACGTATAAAATGGTGTTTATTGTTCATTGTTATTTGTGTTTCTCTGGGTTCTGCTGCTTTTGTGTGTGTGTGTTTATGTCGTTCGGTCGTGTCCGACTCTCCATGACCTCATAGATTGTAACACATCATGCTGATCCACTTGTTATTCATGGCAGTGATACTGGAGTGGGCAGTTCCTTCTCCAGTAGGCCACAGCATACAACTCCAGGTATTCCTAGGTGGTCTCCCAACCAAGTACTGGCCAGGGCCAACTCTGGATTGCTTCAGGTGGTATGGCCTCTTGGTTCCCTGATTGAAATCAAACCCAGATCACAGTGGTGAAAGCACCGAATCCTAACCACTGGACCACCACAGAACCCCTGCTGCTTTTAGTCTTTGATATTTAGTTTTCCGAAAGATTTGAAACTTTAGTTGGTTAAAGGGATAGGGACGGTTTCTGGATTTTATTAGGTATATAATGCACCTGTGTATCTATTTACTTTTATGTACTTTGTTTTATTAAGAAACGTTTAAAAGCTGCCTAAAATCAAACAAATAGTTCCTGTATGGGTCTGCCCACTGCAGCGTATGCATACACAGGCTTGGCTATACTTACTGTGCAGTGTCTCATACTAGCCAATCGGTGACCCTTTTTCAGCAAAATTCTGAATAACATGTGGCTGAGAAGTGGTCTCTGATAAGCTAGGAGACTGCACTGCACATCCAGCCATAAAGAGTCTGTGCCTGCATATGCTGCAGTGGGCGGACTCATACATGGACTGCTTGTTTAATTTTAGGCATATCATGAGACGGCAGGATTCCCTGGAGAAGACTCTGATGCTGTGAAAGTTTGAAGGCACAAGAAGAAGGGAACAGCAGAGGCGGAGATGGATAGATGAAGTAATTGGGGCAATGAGTATGAGTTTGAGGGAGCTCAAAGGGGCAGTGGCTAACAGATGTGCCTAGCATGATGCGGTCCATATGGTCATGGAGAGTCGGACACAACTGAATGACTAAATAACAACAATACTTGGTTAGAAAGTTGCAAGCAGCTCCCATTTGACTTTTTCTAGCTTAATTTATTTAGTATTATGTTCAAAGGATATTAGTTTTTTTTTTATGTGTTAACTATTTATTGTTAAATTCTACATAGAAAGAAAGAGTTTCTAATTTCTATTTGGTTATGCGCATTTTACTTCTTTCACTAGTTATTGCTGTAATAATTCTTATTCTTATTCTTTTTGGGATTTAGAAAAAAAGCTTTTCTTTATCATTTCAGTTTTTTAAACCAGCAAAACACAACACAATTGTTACTTTGACTGTTTAAAATATTGAACTATACAAGGCACAGTGACAAACTACTAGTGAGTACTGGCGGTGACACTTGGCCACACGTGAGTGTAATGACACCATTGTAAAAGCCCAATAGATGGGCGAAACGCGTCTGGTTGATATAGAACGGCACTACAGTGCCATTTTTACTTTTGTGTTCTATGCTTGATTTTATATTTTAAACAGCTAGCTGTTCTATTTTTTATTATTTTTTTCTTATATTATATTTTATATGTTTGATGGACTTATTACTAATATGTACACCAGTTCAACCCACTAGGAAACATCTGGCACAGGTTTAGAGATTTGGTCACCTACTCTGTGTTTTACACATTGGGGCTCAGGACCCCTAAGTGGGTTAAACTAGAGATAGGAGTTTTATAACACTCATAAGGTGGACCATTATTCTCTAGTAGAGCTGGTTGGGAAACAAGGTGTAAGGTACTACAAGATTTCTGTTTCTACTGCTATTGGATTATATATATATTTTACTTATCCATTACGAGGGTCTACATGGGATCTACGTGGGTCACAAGGACGTGGAGGATTTTGGTTTATATCTACATGCATGTGAAATACCTTGTATATAGAGGTTACTAAATGTGAGTGTCCATTTATTATACTGTTGTGTGTGCTGTATTAAAATCATATTGAATTGCACTTTTTTATGTTATTTAGCTTGTTTTCTCTGTGGTGACCAGAGTTATTGAGAAGAGCTGTCTCACGATCGAAGAGAGCTGATACTCCAAAGTGCAATCATATTAAATTGGAGTAAATACTGCGAGAGGACAGAATTTGATACTCCAATCCCTGCGGACACACTTAAGTATTGTTTCTTCCCCTTTTTTGGAGAAGTCTATATGGACATTCCATTAATGGACTGAGAATAATATTCTTGTTTAGTATTTGGACTGAGTTGCATCGGGCTATCATACCTTTTTTTAATTTCCCACATCTTTTCAATTCTTTTTGTACATCTTTTGTATGCTGATTATATTAATATGATGCCAATTCCATTACATCATTATCTAATAGTTATTTTATTTAGTCTTAAGATCTACAACCGCTAGCATTAGGAGGCGCTATAGTAGGACCTGAGTTTTTCTGCAGTAGAACATCTTTTGGTCCAATTTTGTTTCATTGTTTAAAATATTGTAATAAAAATAAAAAAATTAAATAAAACAGAAACTGCTTAATGTATTGTTTGTTATTTAAGATGAATAGTAGTTTATATAGCAATGCTTCTCACTAATTAGGATACACATCATGTACAAAGACCCAGAAGCATAGCCTTGAGGAGACAAGACAAGACTAAAGGCTATCGGATGTTTGCAGATATATCCACATTTACCTTCTTCCTATATTTTGTATTATTCTGACATCTAGTGTGCAAAATATTTATTAGTAGAATTGTTTTTAGCTGGTCTTTTATCGCCATCTAGTGGACATTTAGTAATCACACAGTTCTGGTAACTTAAAACACTAACAATTACAAATGGCACTATTAGAAAAATATATGTTTGAAAACTAAATTGCGATTTGGCCAATTGAATAGGGCTCTATATAAGCACAGAGCATATTTTTTTACAGAAGTTTTTAGTTAGTGAAGACCTCGCTTTTGGATAGAAGTTCACTAACTAAAAACTTCTGTAATAAAATATGCTCTGTGCTTATATAGAGCCCTTTTCAAATTGCAATTTAATAAGGCTGTAAGAGTATAATTAAGCAATTAAAAAATCAGACAGTTAGTTTTAAATTAGAAAAAAAAATGTTGATGCCTTTGCTGAGCCCCGGGAAATACATAATACAAAGGTGGAAACTGTGTTTGAGAGCATTTACATTGCTGGAGAGATATGGTTGCATTTTCTGAAGCAAGGAGTCTGCTTCTATGCCAGTAAAGGGGAAGGAGTATGGGGTCAGTTTCAATCTTATTCAGTTATCTTAACAAGGGCTCTCTGTCCCCTTATTCCCCTCATTGTTTTATGTCCACAGCTTTTTTTGGGGGGGGAGTTATCCAGTCGTTTCCAACTCTCCATGACCACATGGACCCTAACACACCAGAACATCTTTATATCCATGGTCATGCTGATCCACTTGGTGTTCATGGCAAATATACTGGAGTGGTTTGACAGTTCCTTATATGGGTCCCTCCAGTGGGCCACAACATACAGCTCCCAGTATTCTCAGTTGGTCTCCCATCCAAGTATTGACCAGGCCCAACCCTGCTTGGCTTCGGGGTGGTATGACTTCTTGGCTCTTGGTTCCCTGACTTGGAATTAAACCCAGGTCGACAGTGGGGGAAGCACCAAGTCCTAACCACTGGACCACCAGGGAACCCTATTATGTAACAGTTACATACTTGACAAACAAGTGTTCTTTCTTCTGCAGTGGCCCTTTAAATGGCAACTGTTGTTACATTATTTCTATATGACAAAATAACTAAACTTGATTATGGGCAAAATGTTTAGGAAGTATAAATAAAATGAACAAATCCTTCATATTCTTCTTTTGTTTGCAATCATTTTGTACTGTAGGGTTACATTTTCCTTACTGACATGTTTCTGTCTCCGGTAAGTTAAAACCAATGACATTTCGGTTACCCCCCATGAAGTAGATCAGTGCTTGGGAGTAGGAGCCTAAAAAATCTAGGGGACATAAAGTTTAAAGAGACAAGAAATGTGTCCCAGAAGGGTGCAATTAAACTCTACTCCCAGGACAAGCAGCCTCCATGGGAAGAGAGGGCAGGCCAACCAACATGTATAAAGAAAGCATGCAACAGTGGCGCACGACACAATATAAACAAAATATGTTAGACTATCAAAGGAGTGGTACTTATCTACCAGTAATGGAAGCCGTGATCTGAGGTAACAGATTCTAAACAAAAAGAGTAGAGGTGCTCAACTGAGACCGAGCAACACTTTAGTAGGTTTAATCTATAGGTCTGGTCACCTACTCAGAGAACAACCTCTTTTAGCTCACTTGTGTCCTTCACAGGGAGAAATATCCTGTAGTATATCAATCTGGGCTCACTCAAAAGAGTGACCCAGCCCCGAAATACCAGGCAATACTACCCTGAACAGGAGGAACAGCAAACCCCAGACACGTTTCGGGCTCTGTTGGCTTCGTCAGTGAGGTGCAGCTGTACTCAGCAAAGCACAGTGAGCAAGGAGTCCACATCTGGTCCCCCCGATCACCTATAAGGTGAGAAAATCTAAACAAAAGGAGTAGAGGTGCTCATCTGAGAACGAGTAATACAGATTCTCCCTCAATTCTAATGGTGTCTGTCGATGTCCAAGAATGGAGGGATGATGAGCTGCTTTCCTGAAGATTTTGAGAGACCCCCCAGCAGAGTAAACCAGCTTGATGAAAATTAATTTGGAGGAGAGGACAAAAAAAGGAGAAAAATATGAAGTAAGTTTGGGTTATTTTAATAGATACATAAATGTTGTACTTACAAAACATAAACAAATGGTAATGTACTTAATTCTACAAGAAGTATTTGGCATAAAACATATGTAAAACCTCTTTTTTAATGTATGTGTTATTGCAGATTATTTACAATTTTGCAAGCTACATTTATATGTAATGTTAGATAATTGATTAATCTCATACTGTGTGTCTATAAAGTCTATTTATCTGTGTTTCTATAGTTTTGGGGGGAGTTTTGTACAATCTTTCATGTGTTTATTGAAGTAACCCTAATTTACATCACCATATATTTTTGCTGTTTTTCACCTTTTTTTTGCGTTTTTCTCCAAAATCTTTTTTTTAACAAACTAGTATAACAGAAAGGCAAAGATAATGTGTTGGGAATCGGCAAAGAGTACATACCATAAGGAAGAGAGAGAGAGAGAAATGGAGATTAGAGAAAGAAAGGTAGAAATGGAGAAAGAAAAAGAAAATAAAGGAGTACTTTACAGAAAGAGTAAAAAGAAACTGGAATAGCCTTCCAGTGGAAGTGGTAGAGTGAGACATAATTAAGGAAGAAAAGTATGCCTGGGATGAGAATAACGCTCCCTTAAGAATTAATACGCCAGACTGTTGAGTTGATAGAATGAGCAAGAGAGATGGGCTTTTTTGATTATCTGTCATCAGTTTGATGTTTCTATATTTAAGGGAGGAGGCAAGACAAAAGAGAACAAAATATACAGACATGGGACAGAGAGAGAAAAGGGAGAGAGTGAAAAACAATGAAAGTAACAAAGAGAGACAAGGAAGAGAGATAGAAGTGGTTATGGTAGGAGTGAAGGAGAGAGAAGAGAGGGAGAACAAAGAAAGCAGAAAGAAAATGTGAGGAAGCAAGACAAAATAAAAAAGGAAGAATGAGATGGTAGGGAGGAGATGCAGGGGTTAAGAAGGGAGCGGAGAAGAGAGATAATGGATGAGAATGGAGAGAGGGAGAAAAAAAGGGAAAGAAAAAGGATTTGCAAAAGGTCTAGCAAGTAGGAGGAGGGAAGAGAGAGAGAGAATCGAGAATCTAAAGGGAGGGATAAGAGGGAAAGAAGGGAGCAAGTGATACATACATAAGGGTTTATGCTGCCAGACATGTCCCAATGTTCCCCTTGCTATTATCACATATATAGCTGTTAGTGTGGGGAACGCTTAGATGTTGGTCACACTGTTGCTCAGGTGCAATGAGCGACAAAGACTCTAATTGCGGGGAGTAAAAAGCTTTCCTGGGGTAAAAGCTTTCCTGGGAAAGACATACCTCATACTGCACAGTTTGTGAGTATAATTAAACTCACTAGCACTTATTGGGTTAAGAGCAGCCATCAATCTAAGACCAGTCCACTTCACCAGAAGTTTTCCGGTTTATGTACCTTGCTTCTTGGGTCCAATTGAAGATTGATTGTGTAGTGTAAATTCCACCCTGCCTGCTTAAACATAGGTCTTCAAAGGAATCTATACATTACAGGCTATATTAGTTTTTATAATATAAAAACATTTTCCTTATTTTCAAGTGTAGTCCTCCAAACGAGTGTAATATATGATCGCAGTAATCATTTCAGTTAATGCCCTACTCTTTTGAATAGCGATATACAAATAGGTATATTGAGGATAGATAGATAGATAGATAGATAGATTCAGAAACCCTTTGAATTGTTGGCATTATTTTGAACATAGAACTTGCTATGCATAAACAATTAATTGACTTAACAGTTACTCCAGGGATGGGTTTCTGTCTAAGCCCATGAGACGCAGGCCTAGGGCAGCAGACTACCTGAAGATGCAGTGCAGTAAACTGAAATATGTTAGGATATAAACAGCAATCTCTAAATGCATAGATATTTATGTCTATAAGTGTCCCTTAAACTTTGTGATATACCATATATATATATATATATATATATATATATATATATATATATATATATATATCAAAACACATAAAGTTGTGATTAAAGATATAGAAAGGGGTGCTGCGGCTCACAAATCTGAATGGCCTAGGGCAGTATAAAACCTAAATATACCCTACAGTCTTTAGAAAGTAAGATTAGAGCCAAGGCAAAGTATTTTCCTACAATCTGTTTTTGTGTTTTTTAAGTTTGTTTTCTAATATTTGAATGCATTTTTTTTTTAAAACAAAAACAACATTTGCAGTGTATTAAAATTAAAGTGTTCAAATCCTAAATATCTAGATTGGAAGATTAGTAGATGGTTGAGACATACATAATACATGGTAAAAGAATTTACCAATCAAAATCATCTATGGTTAAGTTGGACGGAAGAAGAAAGGTTTACTAAAAGATTTGTTAAAAGTGGGCAGATGTCTTCTTTATATTTAGGACTATCCTACCTTGGGACTGCAGAAAGTATCAGCTTGTGGTGTTTTACCCTTTAGTAGTGTCTGACTCGATAACCATATGGATGCAGCATGCCAGGTACATATGTCTGTTTCTGGTTGTGCTTATCCATATGGTTTTCATGACAAAAATACTGAAGTAGTTTGCCAGTTCCTTCTACAGCGGACCGCGATCTGTCTGTTCTCTCTGCTATGACCTGCCCATATTGGGTGACCTTTCGTGGTATAGCTCACAGCTTCACTGAGGTACACAAGTCCCTTCCCCACAAGGTAGCGATCCTTTTGTGACAGGGTCACTGGCCTACAAAGCTCAGCCAATGGGATTCAGCAGTCAGTGCACCAGTTACATATAATAAAAATGTCATGATAAACCTGTATGTCTGAAATTACATCCCTGATTATCTGTTATACTCATATAACGTACCATCATTTACATTCCACCAACCAGAATACTTAGTTGTAATAAAAGCATAGGGTATTGAGTTAAAGAACCTTATCTGATCTATCAGAAATTTGCTCAAAGATGGCTTTTACTCCTTACCAAAAAGATTACATCTCTGGGATTGTAGGTGAATCAAATCATGATAAATAATTGCAGAAATAATGTTTTCCCATATTAAGGAACTGTAAATTGTAGTTGCATCACAAATCAACACAGGTTATGGTCAGAGTAGCGGTGGCACTTTTTAGTAGAGTATTTGGAGATAAACTAAGATATTGAAGATCGCAGAGTTACTAGATCACTTCATGAGAGCTGGCCGATATGAGGGTGTGCTTCTTTAAGGAGGGTGAGGGAACAGGCAGAAGCCTGTAATCTTTGTTAGATAATTGGTTACAACTGAAATTGGCAATACACTCCTTCCCACTCACAGGTCCAGAAGCAGCAAGTTTGCATCAAGATGCAACCACATCTCCATAAATATAAACTCCATTTTCACACACACACACAACTTCCACCAAAGTATCATGGTGGCCTCCAGTTCTTTCCTCCATAACTATGTTGTTAGTTAGACACAAATGTTACAAACATACATATTTATTTTCAATATACAGTGGTCCCTTAAGAATATAAAGATTCCCAGGTATGTTGTGCAGGATTTTAATTAAAAAGGGCACCATGCACATTCCCTAAGCAATAAATAAGGCTGTAATGGCTTAAAAGATGTTTCCTCCAGCAAACATGCGAGTTCTGATAAAGTGGGAAGATGTCACAAGTAATATCAATGCCTTTGTTGTTAAAACATTAAGTAAAACTGGGAAAACGCATGCAAAATTAAAATTAATTATTTATCTATGTATAATGATACCACTGATTTTGTTTAAGGTATATATATTCTCTCCATATTATTACCTGCTTATACACATGACAGAACTCCATTAAATTAATTCTGGAAGAGCAAATAAAACTGTAAAAGCAATTCCTAGAAGTTTATTTTCAATGTATATCAGTGTAATGAAACTATATGGAGAACAGGTGAACAAAGAGATTAAAAAATAATAAACAGGTGTTTATTACAATTTGGATAATTGAATAGTATGCTTGAAAATTGGAGAAAAAAAATCATTAAAAGGATAAACTACTGCAGTATGTGAATATACTTAACAAAATACATATATAATCCCATAAAAGCAGGGGAAATGACACCTCGGCAAAGCTGCCTCCAGTTTACTGAATATAAAATGACAAAGTAAAATGAACATTAGATAAATGATAATCATTTCATCCCTCAGTGGGAGGTTTAGATGCTACTTTAGACATGTATACCATTCAAATCTTAAATGGGACACAGCAGGGTTTCCTAAAATGCTAGAACTTAAAATTATAGGTAATAGCAAATATTCTATAAACTGTATGTTAAATAAAAGCATTTATAGTCTTGCAGTAAACTTATTTTGAAGTTTATATTTTTTCATCATACTTTTAGTTTATTTATCCGTACTTATCTCACACAGGAATATTCTACAAATGTGAAGGAGCTGGGTTGGACAACACAGAGAGACATATTTAGAAGCATACAGTGCCTTGCAAAAGTATTCACCCCCTTGACTTTTTACCTATTTTGTTACATTACAGCCTTAAATTCAATGTTTTGTTAATCTGAATTTTATGTGATGGATCAGAACACAATAGTCTAAGTTGGTGAAGTTAAAAGGGAAAAATATAAACAGAAAACTTTTTTTTAGAAATAGAAAATTGCATGTGCGTATGTATTCACCCCAGGGTTAGGGTTTAAAAAAATATCCACCTCATTGATGATCCCCAGGAGCACCAGCAAATCTAGCATAACCAAATAGAAAGAACATGGCACAACAGCAAACCTGCCAAGAGACGGCCGCCCACCAAAAGTCACGGACCGGGCAAGGAGGGCATCAATCAGAGAGGCAGCACAGAGACCTAAGGTAACCCTGGAGGAGCTGCAAAGGTTCCACAGCAGAGACTGGAGTATCTGTACATAGGACGACAATAAGCCGTACACTCCATAGAGCTCCCAAAATGTATGGAGGAAGGTGCTCTGGTCTGATGGGACTACATTTTATGTTTTCGGCCATCAAAGAAAACGCTATGTCTGGCGTGAACCCAACACATCACATCACCCAAAGAACACCGTCCCCACAGTGAAACATGGTGGTGGCAGCATCATGCTGTGGGGATGTTCTTTAGCAGCCGGGACTGAGAAACTGGTCAGAGTTGAGGGAAGAAGGATGGTGCTAAATACAGGGATATCCTTGAGTAAAACCTGTACCACTCTGTATGTGATTTGAGGCTAGGACAGAGGGTCACCTTCCAGCAGGACAATGACCTCAAACACACTGCTAAAGCAACACTTGAGTGGTTTATGGGGTAACATGTAAATGTGTTGGAATGGCCTAGTCAAAGCCCAGACCTCAATCTAATAGAAAATCTGTGGTCAGACTTAAAGATTGCTGTTCACAAGCGCAAACCATCCAACTTGAAGGAGCTGGAATGGGCAAAGATCACAGTGGTAAGATGTGGCAAGCTCATAGAAACTTATCCAAAGCGACTTGGAGCTGTGATTGCCGCAAAAGGTGGTTCTACAAAGTATTGACTTTAGGGGGTGAATAGTTATGCACAATTACTTTTTCTGTTATTTTGTCTTATTTGTTGTTTGCTTCAGAATAAAAAAAATATAAAAAAAACATCTTCAAAGTTGTGGGCATGTTCTGTAAATTAATGATGCAAATCCTCAAACAATCCAGGTTAATTCCGGGTTGTGAGGCAACAAAACACAAAAACTGCCAAGCAGAGGGTGAATACTTTTGCAAGGCACTGTATATGACACTTAAAAGGATAGTATTCTGTAGGAAGACTGCATCATTATATAGAAGCATTTTACTTTAATCCTGAAGGATGTGTGAACGTTGTCCTTTGCAGTTACACTATACATTTTAAGCAATACCACCTCTCTCCAGGGAGGATGCAGACACACAATCTGTTTTTGTCAGCGTGTCATGTAATCTATCATGGAAAGATAGCTACTTACCCCTTTAGCTGTCAGCTGATATTAAACGGACATACTGAATATTCCAAATATGGTGTAATTTATAACTAGAAGTAATAACGAGTTGTGATTAATGCAAGACCCTTCCCCCTCCCCAGTTGCAAGTTAATTATAGGATTTTCTATCTGTTTTTAGTATGGTATGAATTCAGTATATTAGTGCAGTGTTCTCCCTAGGCGGGCGTTGCACCTTACCGCTTTGGTGTGCCATCCCCCTTGAGAAGCGGATGCCTGGCAGGCACATGGGTGTCCATCAAGGCTGCTCCATTGTGCAATTGGGCAGCTAAAGATTACTGGGTAGAACACTACAGTGTATAATATTAAGCCATTGTTCACTGTATGTTCTGTGGAAAGGAAATAACCCCATGTTCACGTAATTAAACTCTCAGGAGCTTTCTTTGGACTGCAACATCCACTATGTCACCAACATCAAGAACACGAGTTAGGGTTGCAATGGTTGGTCTTTAAAAGGCTGTTGCAACTTCTGTGTGATCTCTCAGAAACTTGTCCACGAAATACATTAAAATGGTATTTTTAGACATAAAAAACTAAAACAAAACAGTGGTGTGAATTAAGTACTCAGAATGAAGTGGAATTCTAAGCCCAGCTGAGGTTGTTTCTTCGGAGTGCAACACCCAACTAGGGGAAATAAACTTTAAAATGTAGATGGAAGAGAGAGACAGAACCTATAGTTTCAGTCATTAGTTTTCACAATATTCTTCACGTATGATATCTTTATGGAGAAAGGTCTCCCAGTGTTCAACCATATCTTTTTTAAATCTAGATTTGTAATAGGTTTATTTCTTAATGGTGTATTACGTTTCTTTTATCATATAGCTACATACAAATGTAATGAGTTATATTACCTGCTATATCAGGGCTTTCCCTGAACAAAATGTTAGCTACACATGATGAAGGTTCACGCTAGACGGTGAGACTCCCAATATCAAAGCCTTTGATCTCCTCATTGTCACCATGGATCCATCACCACAGAGATAGCTTATTTTATGAATTTACATTCACACCATATGGATTTTATCATTAATAAAATGTGTCATTCCTTAAAATCAGTGCAATTTTGGCTACCGTTGCCTAAATCTGGGAAACATCAAATGACAGTAATTAGGAATAGATTATGGCTCTAATCAGATACTGTATTAAAATAATCTAATATATAATACATAAAAGTCATTAGGTCTCTTTAGACTCCCAACATATTTTACATTCAAGTGTAATATTTATTGCTAATTCCTGTAATAAAAACAGTAACATGAGGATTGTAACAATGTTTATTAAATTAAAAGATTTTTATATTTTATTGTGAGCAGATTCCACATTAACTCAGGAAATTAATGCATTGTTCCCCCATAGTAAATAAAATGCTACCATGTACATTTATTGTGACCTTTCAGAGAAAAAAATGTTAACTGGAATAATGTTCAGTGGAAGTCCAGGTACAAGGCCAAAGGTCAGGCTAATTCAGAATATCCCTTTGTTCTGTGGTTGACTTGTTTCATACTATAAGGAGCATCTCCATTCTTTAATTCTCTCCTTTTAAAGTCGAAACCAATTCACCATTTTCTTTTAACTCCTGTAAGGAAAAAAAGACTATAAGTTAACTCACACTCTAACAAATTAGAATTTAACAATGCTAAAATATTAGAAATTATTCAAAACCCTTCAAATTCAGAAAATGGTAAAAAAAAAAAAAATATATCAGATTTGTAATTGTCACACAAGAGGTTGAAAGAACAGAACCATTAATTATGAAGAGTAGCCAGAACAAGTTGTATGAAAATAAACTTTAAATTGTAAAGTAACTTTAGACATCAATCAAAATTGAGGCAGAGAAATTAAATGCATGCATATCCATGACAATTGGAAACTCCTGGCTATCCAAGTAACTTCAATAGCTACCAAAAAGCATGATTATATATATATATATATATATATATATATATATATATATATATATATATATATATATATATATATATATATATATAAAATATAATATATATATATATATATAAAATATATATATATATATATATATAAAATATATATATATATATATATATATATATATATATATAAAATATAATATATATATATATATATAAAATATAATATATATATATATATATAAAATATATATATATATAAAATATATATATATATATATATATATATATATATATATAAAATATAATAAATATATATATATATATATATATATATATATAAAATATAATATATATATATATATATATATATATATATATATATAAAATATAATATATATATATATATATATATATAAAATATATATATATATATATATATAAAATATATATATATATAAAATATATATATATATATATATATATATATATATATATATATATATATAAAATATAATAAATAGTACATTTGTGTTCACATTTGAACATCTAAAACAAGTTAGAAAAAAACTTGTTTCCTGCTCAGAATTCTGAGCAATATAGTTGTTGCACTGCATTTTAGGAATCTGGGCAGGGACATGCAAATGCTATTCCCAGTAGTAAAACATAGATGTCAGAGCTGGACCATAAAGAAGTCTGAGTGCTGTAGAATGGACACCTTTGAATTGTGGTGTTGACGAAAACTACTTAAGAGTCCCTTGGACTGCAATTAGAGTTAATAAATCAGTACTACAGGAAATGAAGAGAAACTGTTCACTAGAAAGTATAATCATGCAGCTGAAGCTCAAATATTGTGGCCATATCATGAGACAGCAGGATTCCCTAGAAAAGAGTCACATGATTATGGCCACCAGCTAATATACAAAGTAATCGCTGTGTGCAGCGGACAGCAGGTAGACAGTGTGGTAGTAAATCAATAAGATGCTGGAAGGTTGGCAAGGGCATCAGAAGCCATGCAGACTGCAGTGCATCAGACAGCTGCTTTAGAATGCGTGGAGGATCCATGAGGCGAACATGGCGATCGAGGTAGTCCCACAGGTGCTCGATGAGGTTCCCGTACGGGTAATTTGGAGGCCAAGGAAGTACTTAGAAGGCTTCATCATGCTCCTCCAACCACTCCCGGACAATTCTGGCTGTATGACATGTTGTATTGTCCTGCTGGAAGATCCCATCCGCTCCAGATAAGACAGTCAACATGCCTTCCAGAAGTATGCGTAGATCCAGACAATGCCAAGGAAAAATTCCCCAAACCACAACGCTGCCGCCACCAGCTTGTACTCTTCCAACAATGGTTGCAGAGTGTCCTTGGAAGTTTCACGCCTGTCACGCCAGCGTTCGTCCAATCAAAGGGGCAGTTAATGTGACTCATCAGTGAAGGCAATCTTTTGCCAATCAGATGGGATTCAATTTTGGTACGGTTGTTTAAATTGAAGCAGTTTCTGATGATGAACCCTTATCAGCATCAGTGCAGTTTCCAGCCATTTGCTTCCGAGACCCATATGCAACATTGTTCACTGTACTGTTTTAGACACACGTCTTGAAGCCCCCTGGTTCATTTGAATGGCGAGTTGCTCAACTGTAGCATGTATGTTAGCCCTCACACACCTTTGCAGCAGATGTTCACGTCTGACATCAATGGCATGTGGTGCTCTGCAGTTTCCACAAAATGTATTCGTAATGGTGTTGTTTGTCCATTCACGGTACACTTTAACCACAGCAGCACAGCAACAGCTCACAAACTGCACTGTTTCAGAAATCATGCCAATGATCATATCCTTTTAAAAGTCGGATAAATTGCACGTTTAAGCCATGACAGCGATGGCTGATATGTTTGCAGAATGCCTGCATGTCATCTTAGCTCAGCTCAGGACACATGCCGTTCTTTATTGGCTAGGTGCTGTTGAGATCAAAAGTAGGCGGTCACTCATAATAATGAGACTCAATTCTGTACTGAACTACTGTGCCGTATTTTGAATAATTAAACATTGGGTAAAATGTTTTAGAATGCAATGAAATAAACAAAACGTAGCTTCATTGTCTGATTTGGAGTATGTCTAACTGTGTATTCTTTATATGCCTGGTAAGGGATAGGGAAGCTAGGAGGAGAGAGGAGAGAGATGGAAAAGGGAGAAAGAAGGGGATGGGGCAGTGAAGGGAAGGAAAAGGGGGGAGGGGTGTGGGAATATTTCAGATACTGAATAGCAAGATCCATGTAAGACCATCAAGTAGTAAATTGTAAGTTATTAAATAATTATTAGAGAGGATAATATCTATACAAGCATCTGCAATATTCTACAAACTGATTACAGAAGATATGTCCAAGCAGATAACCAGAAATAAGAAATAGAAATTTAAGATATTATAGGAGGGGAGAATGCTCAATTGTGCCATCCATGTATTGTGGGGTGTGCAGAATTAATGCCAAGGCTGTGTATCCTTGTGACCTCAGTTACCCAATTCCCTTTTTTGCCTCAGAGCTGTACATCGCCTTGGGTTAGGTGGAGGTTTTAGTTGCTAAATATAGTGGTACTGTTACAAACATGAACCCGTTGCTCATTTACAGCAAAGCCGATTGTTTCATCATTGACCAAAGCTCATAATGATTCTGACTCAAGTGGGGACCAGCCATCACTGTAACAGGGGTAGAAGTGGTAGCAGGTAGTTTTACCGTACGATGCTGTTCTACAAACCCATACCCCACAAACTGTGACGAGCTCTTCTTTGTAATGGCAAAGTCTTGTGAAAAAGACTCCCTGCAGATACAAGTGATGGTCATTGATTGGAAGTAATAGCCACAGACTCCTTGAGAGCAGCTGCAGGTGCGCACAGATGCCACGGCTCCAAGGTACCCCAGACAAGGCTGCACGGCACTTTGAAGTTTATGGGTCTTCCTGAAGCTGAAACACTTCCAGGACCGTTCAAGGCACCAAGGGGTGAGCTGTACCTCTGGTTCCTTTACCATCTTAAAACCTGGATGAAGGTTTCATGGGTAATTGGCTGTTAGGTTACATATATGTTGTATGACTTAGGCAGCTTATAGTTAGGTGATCCATAGTGTCCATTAAGGTACTTTATTATCTCTGCCACTATGGCATTTAAAAAGGTCTGATTCTGTCGAGTCAGCTTTAAAATTCATTGACACTAAAGATAGATATATATATATATATATATATATATATATATATATATATATATATAAATATAAATATAAATATATATTATACACTGCAAAAATACCCTGATCCTTTGAAAGGGTATGAGAAGTAATCTAATGTAAAATACTCTCAGGAGGCGGTGCTTCTCCACATGATTTTTATCATTGATAGGCTGCCCCAACAGAACACAATCACTGCCAAGGGAAAGGTTACCTTTCCCATTGACCTTATAATGGGGGGACACCAGCAACAGTCTGAATTGTATTGTATTACAGGGAGTCTTTAAATATCAACCTTTATATGAAACTTTTCTTTACTGCAGGGTTCCATTGTTCCTAGCAAAGGAATGGGAGAATTATGAATTCAGATATGCAACGTAACATAAGCAAATAGAAAAGCAATCCCCAGTAGGATAATCATCTCTAAGCCACAGACAGACTAGCATTTTAAGATGTAAGCGCCTATGACACAAGCAAAGTCAGTTGAAAAATAAAAAATTAAAAAGCTTTATTTAGTTTGGAAAAATTTAATGTCTGAATTATGTGGCAAACTACAGTCTCTTGTGCTTCTTGTTTTTAACTATTTTTGTATTCGTGCACTAATTTTTAAAGTGTATTTCATTCCTACATATATAATTTGTTTGCATAACGATGATTAGCAAATATTTTGCATATGAGGCCTCCATTGATCAATTATAGATATTATAGATATTACTGCAATAATTATAATAGGCCTCATTATTATGACAATATTAATTTAATACTTGCTATATTTGCTTTATTTGTCAAATTAGGTTGTCACTTATATCCCAGAATATTGTGGGACAGTGACACCTATTGACGTTGATTAATTTAAGGATTGATACACATTCTTTTAAATATATTACCGGAGTTTTTTCCAGGATTTTATTTGATTCGCCCAATTCCCCAATTAAAACTTTATCGATTTATATTTAGTGTTAACCACTAGGGAATTATACAGGTCACTGTATTACATAAAAACGACAGTGGCCCTTAGTGGCATAGAAAGGTTGAGTATAAAGATACAGTCTATTGTGAATACACTAAATAAAGGATTAAACACTGTATTACACTGCAAGACAGGCCCATAATAAGGTTAGATACTAGCTTCCTAAATAAGCTAAAACACATTTTAAAAATGTTGTTATTATGTTTTGTGTTCTAAAAATAATTTGATACTATTTTATTGCAGCTTTTGCCCAAGCGAGGTACCACTGTTGTGGTTTCCCAGTCATCCCCATTGTATGCTTTGTGATTGAATCCTTGATGCATTAGAGTAGAGGTGTGGGGAGGGTAGAAATCAGGCAAAAACACTGATTTATTCTGTTGGAGACAAGTTGTTGAAGTTTAAAACCCATTAGCACTAAGTGATGACTTAAAGTTTCAAGTTTTCAACTACAGTGAGCTTGTATATCCCAAAAGGAACTCATCAAATAGTGACAAAAATAACGATGTGTATGCTTTTAATGCTCAAGGGAATAGCTTCTAAAACGCTAAAAAAAGGACATGAATTACGAGCAAATGAAGAGACATGCTAGCTCTGCTGTTCCCATAAGTGGAATCTTCCTTAACAAGGAGTTCAGAAAGTGAAATTCTCCTCGCAAACTCCTAAAAGGTTAATGTTAAGCTAATTGGGTTTTAGCTAGTCGAAACAAACAGTGTAATGGTAGAAACTGTACTGCTATGAAGCATGCAAATTAAAATGGCATTTTAAAATGGTTATTATGTAGAAATGGAGATTATATAAATGCTTTTAAATGAAATGTGTTTGCAGTGCTTGGTCAACTTGCAAATATCTACTTTTTTCCTTTTAACTCAAAAGGTCAAACAATGTGCACATCTCCTTAATGCAGTGTAACTGTTATTTACACATCTTGGGTATGAGATTTGCAGCAGGAGAGCATCTGTTGGTTAATAATTCTGTCTGCTTTTTATGTTACTGCTTAACGTTCGCTTAATTAAGAGGTCAGTAATGCATAATATAATGTACAAAAAGCGGCAGACATACATCTTGTAAAGCCATAGGCCCACTTTGCATGAAATATATATTGCAGTGAAAAAAATGTAGTAATTATGGTAAGCGAGTACTTTGCAGACGAGCACATTTTTAAGAAGATCTATTCTACAGTTTGTCACTTATTCAGTACTTTCTGAACAGAGCCATAATAAGCCCTCTTAAAGGAAAAGTAACATGAAATTGTAAGAGCATGAGAAATTATACTGTGATATTAAGAAATACATGAATTTTCATGAATTCGAAAACGGTGTCTCTGCTTTCTAAATTAAGTTACAAGACCACTGATTTTTTTTGCAAATATATTTAATACTTTAATGAAAGAAAAAAAAAACACAAACAAATTGGTGTACTGTAGAAGGAAAAGCAAAGAAAATGTTAATGCATTAACTATAATAAGCAATTTTTTTTTTTAATGTGGACTGCCATGTTTTTGTTAACTTGATTCCTGATGTGGTGGAGAATCTTGGAAGCAGAAAGGTTCTCCATGCACTTCTTTGAAGTGCAAGCTTTTGTTAAAGAAAATATAACTGCCCATATCTTGCCCTGTGCTTAATATCAAATTGATGCTTAAAAGCCACATTTAACAAATATTTGTCTGCTGGTTCATCTATTCTGTTGCGTGCACAAATTTACTGTCAATTGCTGAAGTCAGCCACCCAATTACTGCGAGTTCAAGATCAGGAAACTCAGAGTTGGAGAACGTGCAGAGACTTGGATTGGTCAAACCACATTACTAGGACGTCTTCAAAAAGTATAAAAGACACTGTTTTGTAATCCTGCTTCATTGTGCAATAATAATCTATTCAATTTGGACCAGATGTTTCACGTGCCTTATTTCCTCAACATTTTTATATTAAAGAAATTAATGTTTATCTGTAGTATCCTAATCAGACACTGAAATAGAAGAATTCTGCATAGTATAGTTTTATAAAACACAGTGTGTGTGACGATCCAAGCTGGTAGGAGTTATTACTGCCCAGAAACCACCTGCTATAGACTACAGGTTAAATAACAACAAGGACCATTTGTGTTCTTGGAAATTTCAACACCAGCAGACAATTCAGACAACAGCATCATTTCTGAAGAGGCATGCACCATCAGACCCCTTTTCTTAGGCACTAAGAATCACACACCCTGTACCCTTGATTAGTACAAGCAGACTCTGACACCACCTTTATTTAGTGTGTCCAAAATCAGACTGGCACTTCTTTATTTTTCAAGACACATTTTCAGATAACACAAAACACCAAAGACTTCCCCCCAGTTCTAGCCCATTCTCCTGGGCAAATAGCTTGCCATACCCCCCACCCACATTATTTCCAGATCTATAGAGGGGTCTGGCCTCATTATCATTACACATTTTTTTTTATCCAAGGTTATCCGTTTAGGTCACGAATAACCCAGGCCTGTGTTTTGCTCTCCTCTTATAGAGCCATAAAACTAGCTTCCCCCTTCATGACTAAAGCCAGAGGATGGACGCCTGGCCACTCGCAGGGCCATATAACTTCCTGTAGAACATTAACCCCCTTGTCACATAAGTGATTGCAGCAGTTTTTTTATAATTCTACATTGGTGCTAAGTCTGACAACCTACTGGCACTTGCTACCCCTTTCCTTTGCTGGCATAACTTTACACCGGTTCACTTTCACATTACAATGATCACACAGCCTAGTACTGTCAACTAAGGGTAGTAGAAAAGCATAATATCATGTTTTCCCCTTTAGATTGCACATAATTCATCCTTACTCAACAGTACTAATCGAAGAGGAATAGCCATTTGAACAAGTAACGACAAACCCAGAAAAGCAATTTAAAAAGGTTGTCCTGAGGATTATTAAAGAACCACTGTAATGTGTGAGGAGAGTTATTTTAACCCAGTATTTTATATATGATCAACGCATATTTAACAAATTATAATAACAATATTCAATATTTAATTAATTTACAAAATTAGAGTATCAGATATGATAAGATAATCAACAATGGATAATATGATGTCCCCATAGTAAAAGCCTGTTGCCAAATGAGACAATGAAGACCATAGTGTAAAAATGTAGCAGCTGTCTGCTAGATATGTCCAGCTCCCCCACCGACCATAGTGGTTGGTTAATCGCAGCAGCTGAATCGTAACTTTGAAAGTTACTTTACATTTTGAACATTGTGTTTTGTTTGTTTTTTAATAATTGAGTTTTAATCTTTACAAATGATTAATGTCTAATAAAAACACACACACACACACACACAATACAGTGGCCCTTTAATTAAAAGAGAAAAATAGACTAGACTGGCCACTTGGTTCTTATGTGCCACAAAAATCTACATTTTATACACACACCATTATTTTGTAATACAAACATCAGAATCTTAAGTAGCAGAGTCTTTCCATTACGGTTTTAAATCTTAATTTCTGCAGATTGTAGTTTCCTTGTTCTGAACATTTCCATCTTCGGAAGATACAATGCATTAACATAAAACAATTACAAAACAAACACAATACATATGGTTTCAGTTCCATATGTTATAAACAAAGGCCATGGATAAATATATTTTGTACTGGTGTCTGTGCAGGATGATATTCATGATAATGTAACACACAAATACATACTGAATATTTTTTCTTACCTTAATAATGTCCAAGCCTCCAACAAGCTCTCCTTTTACATAAAGCTGTGGATATGTGGGCCAATTGGAGAAAGTTTTTAATCCTTGTCGAACCTTTAAAAAAAAAAAAAAAAAAGTATAGGTCACAAATCCGTAGCATTAACTATAAAAAGGGCTAAGGGGACTCCCAAAATTTTTTTTTACGTTATTCTTAATGAGAATGAAACACTGACTAAACATTATACTAGCCAGTTTCTTCTAAAGAAAATAATTCCTGAGATACTCAGCACTATTTGAATTATTATGCAAATGTGTGAGTGCCGGAACAAATTAGCAGCTTTGATGTGCACATTAGCATTAAGGAGCCAATTAAAATAAGGAGCCAATCAAAATACTGAGCCACACATTATCATTAAGGAGCTACAAAGCAATACTGAATCTCTCGGCAATTATTTACTACATACAAATGACTAATACAATGTATAAACCTTTTTCACTGAAAAGAAAGTAACTTAACATGACATTAGGTTCTCACTTACTTCTTCATCTTCCAGTATATCAAAGGTGTCATAGTCAACACTGAAAATAAATAATAATAAAAAAAAATAATATTAAAGTGAGCTTTTCAACCTACATCATTTTCACAAATTCTTCAACCTTACAGTATAACAATATTTTCCCAATTATAAGACTGGAGGCTATTTTTACTAATTTTACCAATTATAAGTGCTGGATATGTCAAAAATTATATATTACTATTCAAATTTGAACGTATTTTTAAATGCAGTAATATATACTTTTATGGTATAGACCAGAATTAATCTCTACATTTGCATTGAATGGTATGGATGTGAATTGTTTAAATAGATGAAGCACACACTGTCATACAATTTCTCATACAGTAGAATTCCAGCTCATGTGAGAACGTCAGATTAAATAATATATACAGTAATTATAACTGGGTGATTTATCAAACAGGCTATATACATTTACTTAGTCTGCTCAATAAACAAACAAGCACATGATAAGGAAAACAAAAGTAACAAATGCCCTATGTAAAGAAAAAAAAACATTTGTTGGTAAAATAAGATTTTTTTGGAAAATTATTGGTATAAGAATCCAGTTTGTGTTCTTCTACATCACTTTGTGAGAATTGGATCCTGGGGGTGTGTTTATTTATCTATCAGTGCAGGGAGGGGCGGGAGGTAAAGGAACAGGATTTGATAGATAAATGGATCTGAGTGAAATTGACACTACACCCCTTGCCTCTCAAGTCCATAAGCCTGTAGCTTGCATAAGGAAATGCAAGCATTGCTCTCAGAAATGAAAACACCCCATTCACACACAACTCCCACCAACGTAGAATAGATATCACCAAGGTCCAACAGACACATTAAAATGTATCTTTTATAATTAAAAAAATAGATTCATTTTTCCCCTTATTAATTATACGGTCAGTTTTCAAACATATAATTTTTTTTTCATTGTCCCGTGGTTCTTTAAAGCAATTGGCATCTTAAAAATAATTGTACAATGACATTAAATATATAAATACAATGTAAGAGCGAACAAGTTTTGCGTACAATCAGTATGCAAAAAGTATCAGCAGCACACTGTTACCCTCATTTTTAATATACGTCACAAAACTGCAATTATATTAAGGGATTGATTCACTATAATTAGACTTAAAAGGCTGCATTGTAACATGAAAACAGTAAAGCAATATGTTATACTGAAACCATAATGAAAAGTAATAGGAAAATCAAAAAATGACATTTTGTCAATAATCCTAGCCTTGTTATTTACAAATGGTAAGTAAAACATGTCTACTATACCACTATGACAGGTTACCGTAATGTACTCACCCCGTATTGTTCAGGATTTCTAGGATCTGTCTACTAAATCCACATTTAGGAATCTAGACAAAACAAATACAGCAATATTAACACATAGATCAGAGAGTGCAAGAAAATGATAGAGAGATAACTATATACAGTATGTTCTGCAAAGATCTGTATTTTCTGAAATATATATAACACTTGCATTAAAAACAATGACATCAGAACACAATCCAGTTGGACGCCAATGAGCACCAGCACCCTGGAAACTGGTAATATGCGAGACAGAATAGAGCTGAGTAATTCAGACATCTAAGTGACACAAGAGCAGCAAGAAATGCATGTCAATTGGTTTAAGGGAGAAAAAAGATATAATAATAATAATTGTTATATTATTATTATTAATCATATGACTAGTCTAAAAAGACCACTGTAATGCCCTAGCAATTGTAGCGTGTTTCCTTCGTTATGCATTGATCATTAATAAAAATATTTAGTAATTTATAATACCAATATCCCCTTCTGGATTGCTACCTTGTCGTAGTGAAGGGGTTGTGTACCTCAATGAAGCTGTGAGCTATACCATGTAGTGTCACTCAAGATGGACAGGTTACGACAGAGAGGTCGGACTAACCACGGTCCACTGTAGAAGGAAATGGCAGCCCACTACAGTATCTTTACCAAGATAACCGTATGAATAAGCACAACCAGAGACATAACAATAGATTTGCCTGGCATGCTGTGGTCCATAGGGTCATGGAGAGTTGGACACGATTGAACGACTAAACAATACCAATATTCAATTAATACAATTATTTTCAAAGATTGCAGTATCAACCTCCATCCTAATGAAGTCAATAAGCAGAGGTTGGGGCATTGTTGATAGAGAAGTCGATGGAAAATTAGATTTGACATGAGAATAAATACGCATTGCCAAGAGATCATTATGTTGGTACACAGTGTCTGAAAATTTAGCAGCTGCCTACAAGACAAAGCCACATCCCATCACTGGCCTTACAGTGTGTGGATACCAGCAGCAGATTCTGGTGTCCAAAAGGAATTTTAATGTTGAATGTTGCTTTTTAAACCACTGAATACATATTTTAAATTAGGAACTGATCATTAATAAAACACACAGGTAATGTTACAGCATCATAGTGGTAAAAATGAATTAAACACCTACCTCTTTGTTCCCTTTCATAAAGAGAACTACTGGAGCCTTGTTCACAAGCGCTTTTAGCCTAAACAAAAACAAGATAAAGGAGAGGGTATTAATCTGTCTCTCCCTTTTTAATAGTTTGAATATAATACATTCTAATTGAACGCTGTTCAAAAATGTTATAGAATACTGTATTAGAAAATTAAGAAGTGTCAGGTTTTAATAAATATAATAAACTTGTACAAGAAATGTAATATACCAAATGATATAGGATTTTCTAACTAAAAAGGAACAATATCATATGCTCAATTAACCCTCTAGATGCAAGTTATTGGGTGTAAAATACTTATATATAACATTAAGCCCCATTTACCTCTGAGCATACAATGAGAAACAAGCTGTAATTTACAATAGTTAGTTTATACAGTACATAAACCTTGTAGAAAATATTTTTAAGTAATAATATAGATCAAAGTTTAATATCCACATAGTATAAATAAGACTTGTGATCTCACATCACTGATCTCTGTTCAGCATCACCGCAATTAATATTTTAGTACATTTGGACATAACAGTTACAATGTAAAGCAAAAGTAGGTAATACACCTGCAGAAAGTACCAGATATAAAGTCTTATAAGGGATATAGAATATATTTTTTACTGTATTGCTATGTGTCATGTTCAAGAAATGCTTGAGGCAACACATTCGCAAACATGCAATTCAAATAATGGGTTTTGAATTTAAACTAAAAACAAAAATGCAGCTTTGTACACAGTCAGGACATCTTTTGTTCCAACTAAAGGTGAATAAGGGAACAGCCATAGTGGAGATAAAGATGTCTACAGCTAAATCTATTCCTGTTTTTACGGACTGTACCTGAAAGCTCTGTGTACAGGGATTAAAGAAAATACATTCTTAGTCTTTATAAATATTGAAAGTTTTCTTACAGAGTTTGATCTTAGATTTACAGAAAAATGTGACTTCAGCATCCTTTTAAAAGGGAGATGGAGCTCCAAGTTATTAAAAGGATTACTGAAGAGCTCTTTAATTCACATTAAAACTTATACAATGGTACCTCGGCACTCGTCAGGTTCAAAATCAATGCATTTCGGTTTGGAAACATGCTTCAGCACTCGAAGCTTGCTTGGCACTTGTTGCGCTTGCTAAAACCTGTATGAGGTTTTATCCCATCTCACCGGAAGAAACAAAGTAACTCGGTACCCCTCGTTTTCGCCACTTGTCATGCCTTCAGGAACCAATTAAGGACAAGTACCGAGATACCACTGTATTTATTGTTAAACAATTATATGGTCAGAAACTTCAATCTTATTGCTCCATGTATCCATAAAATGTAAATCTCTGCCTACTTAAAGCCAAGCACAAGCCTCAACAGGTAACAATTCCTTTATTTCTGCAATTGGAATTCACTCCATCATGGAGGATAAGGTGCTGTGTGTATTAACTTGTACAGACCTTAATAACCAAGTCTGTGCAGCCTGAATTGTATACAATTTTTAACTGTCAGTAAATAGAAAAGATGACGATTGACAGAATTCACTCATATCTAAAAAAGAATATTTTGGCAAACCTTGACAAATCCCAAGAGCTGACTCTGACCCTTGAAGTTACTGTACATATATAATCCCTTCTCTGCCTCCTCATAAAGTTTGAGTGGCTCCTTTCTCCATATACATTTCTTAATACCTATTTTAACATTCATAACATTTGTCTGTTTTTTGTGCGACAAAATTTTAATGATTAAAACACGTTTGTGAATTAATTTAATAAAATTAGTGGGTTAAATGTCCGTTTCATTGGTCTTCGACTATTGCACAAACTTACAGATGGATACTATAAATTCAATGGCAAGAATTGCAGGCAACAAAGCAAATTATACATAGGAACTAGATTAAATGCGGTCACTGCCAGCTAGGATATAAAATTATAAGGCAACAGAAAATAAGCAAGAAACTAAAACAATTAACCTAAAGAATGCTGTGATAAGTCTGTTCCACTGTCTGTAAACAATGAGATACTAACATTTGCATCTGGAAGAATCCAAACACAGATATTATAAGAAAATATGCATTTCCTACCTTTCCTCTAAATTCTGCGCCTTGGGACAAACTGTATCCAGCTCCCCAGACTCCTCAAGCTCCTGTAAATGAGATACTTTGTTATTCAACATATCTCGTACAGTAAAGCAGCCTCCTTTTTGTATTATATTTTGCGGTAACTTAACTCACCTTTACAATGTCCAATCCTCCAATTAGCTCTCCATTGACATATAACTGAGGATAGGTGGGCCAGTTGGAAAATGTTTTAAGTCCTTGACGTACTTCTTCATCAGAAAGGATATCAAAACTGCTAAATTGGACCTTGTGTTTGTTTAGGATACCCACAATTTGTCTACTAAAGCCTAAAAAGAAAAATCAAATAAAAGGTTAAGCATATAATCTTCATATGTTGTTCGTACAAGGCCCATGTGTATTCATACAAGGACGCAAAAATATAAGTAATGACTATGCATATTATTATACTTGAGACTCTTTGTGGATTTCTTATGAATATATGTCTCCAAATAACGCAAAAAATAAAAATATATAAATTTATATAAATGTAAACACTGCATTCTACAGTATTCTCTCAATCAAGTGTATAAATAGGAGTTATCAAGTTATTTTCTATACCACAAGTCAACCTAAAATGTATAGAAACATTGCAAGAAATAGGTGAGTACACAAGACTAATGTGTGTGTATATTATATATATATATATATATATATATATATATATATATATATATATATATATATATATATATACACATATACACACACATACATATACAGTATATATATATATATATATATATATATATATATATATATATATATACACACACACACACATATACATACACACAAATATATATAGTTTAATGCAGTGCACAGTGATACCTTTTTATTGGTTAGCTTTGAGAGTTGCACCTCTCTTTATCAAGCAGAAACAATACTGATTAAGTTAAGCAAATGCATTGTAAAAGTGTGCAAGTCTATACACAAGATTTGATATAAGAGAAGGACAGTGTTCTTCATTAGGACTGCAAACATTTCCAGATAGCAGTTAAAAAACAACAATAAAAAACACGATAAATAATTTGTTAGGAACACAAACAATGGATAATGTGCTAGAAAACCTAGGTCTATGTTAAGTCCTTTATCTTTAATGTTAAAGAAGGTGATCATCTTCATTTCAAATATTTTTCTCTCCTGGATGCTTTGAGAAAACATTTTGGTGCAGCAAACTAATGGAGCAGGAAACTTAACCTTTGCATTCCTACTGGGGGAAGAGAGCTTTGTGCATTCTGTGGCTCACCTAAACCCATTGGATATGCTCTGTCACAATATTATATTTACTAGATAGATAGATAGATCTACATGAGATGAGCAATATATTTATGGTCAATGTTTTTGTTCCAGCTATCTCAAGATCACCAGAATCATCATCGGCTTGACAGCCCCAGGCTAATCATATATCAGCCTGTGTGGGTCACTCTCCACCAAAACATAAGTTTGAACATGCCCTGGATATAGGATCATGGGATCTACTTGTCTCCAGGCTAAGAGTTGCCAGTCAGATCTGTAAAAAACACTGACCACTGATACTAATTTACAAGTGCATATAAGTTCAATTAGTGCCATAGTAATACTGCATCCTTAGCCACTAATACAGATGCATTAATGTCACTTACATAAACAACTATATCAGTCTTTTTTTTTTCTAAATCCACCTTATTTTATAAATTGTTTTTAACATTTTGCTCTCTGCTGCTGTCACATACCCTACCTGCACAGTGTAATATCTAATTTCCTAGATTGTCTTAATTATTATAGCTCATTCAGTAGGTGCTAAGTGGCCAATTAAAGTGTATATAAAACCATGAATGGAAAGTTTAATAATCAGGATATTCAGAGGACCAGGAAGTTCATTTTAATAAGTGCTTTTGTGTTATTCATAAACTAAATATGGCCACTTGCTACACTTGACAAAGACCAGGTATCTTTATGAGAAAGAGACTTTTGTTAAAACCAAACAATATTTACAGTGCACAGAATGTGAATAGCCTTTATGTGACCTCCATTGCCACATATGCGTATCTGATATATGGGTTTCCCTTAGAGCAACTGTGTGGCGTTTCCATGATCTGCATCCTACTGAGGTGTATGATGTGTGTGAATTTATTTATTTTATGCTGCAACTCAAGTGTTAAGTTCATGTACAGCCTGGAGTGAAACACAGATTCTGAAATTTCCCATTCATCTGGGAGTTCATTAGTAAATAGCTGAAGGCTGATTGCTTTTGGTTATTCTGTTTCCAATACATTCAATCATTTTTACTGTACTGGCCCCACCAGAAAGCTTTGTTTGAGCTCTAGGCAATGGGATGAAGACTGGAAAGATTGATGGCTTGTATTTCAATTTTAAGGGTTAAAGTAGCAGCGTATAAATATATAAATATTACGCTTTGGGATATAAGTATCACTGCTTTACTTCTGTAACAAAAATGTATCAACCCCAACAAGGAATAACTATACATAATATTATACTTTGAGACAAATAAAAAACATTGCTGTGGACTCTATAAAGCTATAGGGCCAAAACTTTACAAACCATTTTAATTAAAAGTATTAAAGGATTAGGCAAATATACAATCTTTAAACAAAGTGTTCTTCTACATTTGCATGGCAGCGGACAAGCTTGGTTTTTCCCTTAATTAGATGTATAATTAGGAGTTACCAATATCTAATATAATTTTCTGTATTCCTAAAAGGAATATGGAAGTTTCTCCGTTTTTTTTTTTGTTTTTTTTTAATTGAACACCTGCTGCTTACATCAGGAATACACATTACATTGAGCCATTCCATACACATATAAATGTATTTTATTTAAAAATAAAACATGTTTTTCACGCCCCCAGCACTCTTACATAGACACAGTGTACCTACCAATAGAATCACACACTGCATTTGGGTACTAACCTTCAAGCCAACAATAGCACAATGCAAATATCTACACACGGATTTATTTTATTTAAAAAAAAAAATTGGTTTCCACTCCCCCAGAGCTGCTTACATAAGCACCCTGTACTAACCAATAGAAACACAGAACTCAAGTATGTTTTTTTTTTTACCCTATACTAACCTTGCAGCACAGTGTAGAGATCCAAATTAGCACTATACGTGTTGAATCATTCAAGGATGATGCTTTGCTGCAGAGACTGAATCCCCATACTGCTACAATGTTGTGGCTGCCTCTGATTGGCCATAATGGATTATGAATGTTATGCTAATTTAGCTTATTTTGTCAGGGGCATTCCTTCTCAGAATCAACTGCCAGAAAACTGAAGAAATGTTTGTGAACCCTACGATAAGTTTAAAAATGTTTATTTTGGGATTTTTTCATACAAAAAATGTTTGCATATACTACGGATTCTCCTCTATCAGATGCATTCATAATCCATGAAACTTCCATGTAACTTTAAATGGTACACATTACAGTAACATTTTTGTCATGTGTTAAGGACTTTTTTTTACATATTATCAAAGATCAGTTTTTCTCTGATATGGAAAGTGTTATATTCAGAAACCCAAAGCTGAATAATCTTACATAATTCTACAGCACAGACACTAAATTTCAATTGTTAAAGTCAGCTGCAATATGAAAGTGAGTGTCCTAGCTAACAGATCAGCCATCTAAAAAAAGTTATGTTTAAAACATGCCATTTTTGATGCATTATAGAAAAACTGTGATTCCTATGCCACTTTACTTACTTTTTTGTTACACAGAAAAATGAAAACTTTTTAGTTAACTTAGATGTGCAAATAATAGAGTAAGCATAATAAGATGCAACCTGGGGGCGTCACTGCAGGACAGCTCAGGCAGACTATGTCTAGACTTTCAAGTCATATCTCATGCAGTGGCTTCTGATTGGATCCTAAAAGCAGCTAAAAATATACAAGCGGGTCTTGCGTGCTGGCTGAATTGTTGCCTTTTTTAAAAAGTTGTTTTACATTTTAAATCAATGAAGTCCTAGATCATTTGTTGGATGCTTTTTGCAAACTGGTGCTGAAAATCTATTTTAATAGGGAGGTACCTGCTATAGTAAAATAATGATCAGCGATTATAGAAGTAAAAAAAAATAAAAAAAACATGTAATAATAAATAGAAATGTATCCAGAATTTAAAGCACCAATGTAGGTGAAGAAAAGTTGCACCCTTGTGAAATATATAATACAAGCAACATTAGAAGATGTGTAAGGTATGAAGATAAAAACATTTATGGAGAAAAATTAGAATTTTTGAAGACTGTCAAATTTATATTTGATTCCATCTCGTCTCATCACTTCCTCATAACAATAACCATGCTCCTACAGAACAGTAAAACATCCACTTCAAAACACACACACAGGCATCATGGCTTCCCAGAGGAGCTGCAATGGCATCAATATTTATTTTATGTTTAATTACAAATGTGCTTTATTACTTTTTCGCCATTACAAATTATGCTCTTAGACAGACTCAGAGTTTTTATATATATATATATATATATATTTTTTTTTTTTTTTTATTATTATTAATATTCATTGCACAGTGGTCCTAGAGAAACCAGCACCAAAGTTAGAGTGTTCCCTGATGTTAATATTAAAATAATCTACCCAAGTGTTTATATGCATATTTAAACATAACTTTATTAACAAGTGCTCAACATATTTTTACTCACTGAAACCTTCCAAACAGTCCATGCAAAGCTCTGCCCCTGCAGCTCATGCAGTGTTTCTACAGTATTAGATTTTTTAGCCACTAGCGGTCTCAGCAACTTTTCGGCAATAACTGCTGAGACACTGCCTGATTGGCTAGTACAGCGCTATAGAAACACTGTGCATGAGCCACAAGGGACAGACATTTGTAAGGACTGCTTGGAAGATCTTTTAAGCACTTTTTAATAAAAAAGGATACTTAAATATACAAATACACACTATGATTTCAATATTAAAGGGACAGTTAATTCAGCACAACTTGGAGCACACCACTGTAACAGACTCATAAAAACATGTTGAAATACTTTTTACATTTTTGAAATCGGTGCATTTTTCACATAACAAAAATCCTAAAAGTGTATGTTTACTTGAGCTCTGGCAAGTCCCCCAGGCAGACTGGCAGCAAGATCTCCGTGCTCAGAGCAGAAACAGAGAGTGATTTAACCCTTCTCAAAAACATCTGTGCAGAGAAATGACTGCATCAAACTGCTAAATATATGACTTGTGAGTTAACCAGCAGCTGAATGCGTTCCTGAACCCAAGGAAAAGCCATAAATCTATGTGTGCAGCATTTTCTACCGCTCGCTATCGGTAGATGTTGTTAATAATGGGGCAGTCAGTAGTCTGTAAACAGACCAAATACACTAATAACAGCCTGAAAATTTAAGGTAATTTAAAGAATTTGTGTACTTTTTAACACCAGGAAGAGCACTTATGGCAAGGTAACTATCCCTTTAAATACAGAGAACCCTCCATGCAAGTGGCTAGCTCACTTCATTAAGCTTTACACTAGTCATTAATACAGTGAAAATGTGTATGCAACTTATCTTCTCAAATAATATGTTGAGCCAATAAATATTATCCAACCCTACAAAGAACACAACTTGTTATATTTTTTTATATCAAAATATGCATACCACATCTGGGTTCCTGAGCAGTTCCTTTTATGAATAGCATACAAGGTGCTGCATTGATTATCTTCTTCAGTCTCACATTGAGGTCCTCCTTGGTGGGGGCATTGTTGGCTGGAGTTGGAACAGAGGTGCTTGACATATGGCGTTGAACCCTCTTGGTTAGCTCAGGTGCGTGAGCCCCATCTAACCGGTCAATCTTCTGAGTGCTCTAAACCAAAACAGAGTGTTCCAATGAATACAAATAGACTGCACAACATTAGCTCACACAATGCAATTAGTCAATATTGTAAGCACTACAAATTTATAATTTTAGATAAATATAATTAGATCCATTACTGTGCCCTCAAATGTTTTTCTACAATCACATAATAATTATAGCAAGTAATAAAACAACCTTCATTCTATTGCAACAGATCAGAAAAAGTTTGAAAAATAAAGACAATTTTCAAACAATACCATTAGAGGGAGACACAAAGCCATGAAATGGACAAGTTACCAGCAGAGGGAAAATGTACTGCACTGCTCTTCTCTTATTTTTTTCTGGCATTTGTGGACATTAATTGGTTAAATATAGTGTGCTGTAATATTCTGCATCACCGATTGTAATTATAAGAACATATTATATAAGCATGCCAGCATAAAGATCTACTGTATAGAAAGGGTATAACAAGTCTTGATTTTACACCATCTAAATAACCTAATTATGTTGTCATATACCTCTGTAAATTAAGCAAAAAGAGTAGAGGTGCTCATCTGAGAATAAACACCACCTAAGTAGGTTTGCTCTGTAGGTCTGGTCACTTACTCAAAGAGCAACCTCTTTTAGCCACGTGTGCCCTTTACAGGTAGAAAGATCCTGTAGTATATCAGTCTGGTCTCACTCAGAAGAGTGACCCAGCCCCAAAATACCAGGCAATTCTACCCTCAACAGGAGAAACAGCAAACTGCAGATGTACTTAATATGATTCAAAATGTCTACATTTTCTAATAAATAAAAAAAAATGGTAAAAGGTTACACACGTGTGGGCATGTTTGAGACAGATGAGCCTGGAATGGTATGGTCAATGGGGTCACGGAGAGTCGGGCACAACTGAATAGCTAAATTTTATATATATATATATATATATATATATATATATATATATATATATATTTATTAGAACTGAAGTCAAATTGTGTACTGTTTTGTAATCTATGCAATTAATTGCTGCTCTAAAATTTGGGGATGGGCTGTTTCTAGCTGATTTATAGAAGTACTTTGTACCTGGAATCAATGTATATTGTATATACACACAAACGCACACATATAACAGAACACATACGACCGACAATAGGCTCTTGTCAGAACAACTACATAAGACACACATTTAAGTTAAATGTTCCTTACCTTAAAAAACAAAAATGTTGGCACAGATGTAATTTCATACTTTTCTGACACTTCTGGAACTGCTTCTGCTTCAAGCTTCAAAATAATCCAAAAGGGAGAGAAGGAAAAAAAAAAAAAAAAAAAAAGAGCTTTCAGTCATTTTATTTTCATGTCCTTTTTATTTTATTTTTTTATGGCACATGTTTATATAAATTCTCCCAGGGATACTTTGTATGTTTAAAATCAGTTGAATGCAAAAGTTTGGAAGTGATTTGCATTTAAATGAGACTCGCTGGGCTGCCCTGTCAGCCACTGAGCTTGCACTATGACAAAACAGGTTCAGGGCTTCTTATTTTGTTGCACATTTCAAAAGATGCCTGGAGGCTGCGAATAAAAATTTTGGTGCACTAGTGACCTAGTAAATTTTCAATCATATGCAGCTACTACTATATTGAAATCCATAAATCACTGACCCCAGTTATGTCATGATTACAGTGCTTATTTTCTGCCCACAGCAATTCTAGCTGTTTGCTCTATTGACTAATTTCGAGAGGCAGTACATCAAGACTGACATTTGCAGCTCTCTGCAAATTATGAAGCAAAAAAGGGGTATTTCTTCAATAAACTATTGATGTCTGGTAAATTTTACACTTAACCCTTGCACAGCAACTGGCTAGGTAGCCTATGTCTTGTTAGAGCAATGAGCAAAAATGCTGGGTAATTTTTAAAGACAAATGGTGGCAGACAATCAAAAATTAGCCAGTCAGGATATACAGACGTTGGGGATTTACGTAAAGATTTTTTTACATGGTCATTGCAGAGCGTTTCATGAAAGCCAAGCATAATCGAGATGTCTTCCTACAGCAGCAATACCCTTGAGCAAGTACAAACATAATAAAAATAAATGCATTTCCAAGGTTGCAATTTTGCATCTATGATTTTATAAGTTGCACCGTCAGACAACTTGTACAGATGTTTTATAGGCCTATTGCAAAATACACTAAATCTGCAAATTAAAAAAAATGCATAATTTGCAATACTACTAAAATTATTTTAAACTGGAACTGAATGTGTGAATTTATGTGTTGATACCCGCTCTTAAAGGAGCCTTGTGGTTAAATATTAAAGAAAGTTCTTTTGAAGGGCCATTTACCTCAATGTAAGTGCTCTTCATGGTATCAAAGAGCAAAAGATGATATGTTTAATATAGTCTATTTTTTAATTACATTAAGAACATATAAAAAATGTTTTAAAGTTGAAGCCTCTATTTATATATAGCCGAAGAGCGCACAGTGATGGCGATTGTCTATAGGGAAAACTTGACTTAAATGGGACACACACCCCTGCAACCTGATTGGCTTTAGTAGTGCCACGTCATTTGGGCAGTCTATTCAACATGTAAACACAGATTTGATTTTAATTCTCAGTAAAAAGTGCACGTATTTAAAAACAAAATCCAAAAGCATTTCAACATGCTTTTAGGAGATCTTTACTGTGATGCAGTCCAAATTGATGTGGATGAATTAAGTGGCTCTTTAAACTTGGAAACGGGCTAAATATTTTTAGAGTATAAAGACATTATCTATTAATAAAGGTTTTATATTATATACATTATAAAGTTATATTGCTGCAAAACATAATATTTTAAATTCTGCTGCACAACTTCCTGGTGTGGTGAAGGAGACTGAATGCAGGGGCCACTCATATCTGCACAATGGGAATGTGGCATCTATGTCTGTTATTTCTTTAATTCTGCTCAGTTGGGTACACCCTCCTAAAATACTGCATACATAAACAGATTACAAAAATAAAATGTAAATAGTTGCATAAAAAGTAAAAAATGGGAAGGTTGTGTTTATTTATTTTACTTTCTAAAAACATTGAGAATATAACCAGGTTTTGATATTCAAAAAAATATAGCAACAAAATGACCACATTTACTTTGTAGAAGGATATTTCACACATTCCTCATATCTGCATTAAAACCTAGTACAGAGTGTACAATATAGGCATTTACTCTCACTAATCAATACCCCCCCATTGGGTAAATATAATCATAGTGTTATCATGAAAATAATGTTGGATGATATATAGAATTAAATTATCCATTAGAAACATAATTAAATGGTAGATGGGTCGTTCAAAATGGCAATACACTGCGAGTGAGAGCAAACAATATTTATTTCAAGACTTCTATTATTTCTCAGAAAATTACTAAGGAAATATTGAACTATGAAACATTGTTAAAAATAACAATTATTTGATCTAAATAATTCACGGTTTTATTTTTGATAAAGTAGGTCCCTGGTGCTACCTTAATAGCTACCCGCTGCCTTCATAATGCAAAAATCAATAAACACAACTCAGTCCAATTTTGAGAAAATTGCGCAGTTTAGATTTAGTATTTCAGACTGATCAGAGCAGAAGAAACAGAGCCAGAATGCAGACAATATATTAGATTGTTGGAAAATAATTGGTCTGTCATTTTTGAACCATTTCAGTTTAAGAAAATAAAAGCCAATGTGGGTTAATAAGGGAGCATGAATAAATATAATTGTATATATCACTATATTTAAAAAGCTTTACTTGTACTAAAGATGCAATATTTCATTTTCCGCTGATACTTTCAGAATCAACAGCAATCCTTTATCCTACCTAACCTGCACAAAGGCCCATTGTATTAGTATTGGAACATGAGCTGGATTTTGAATTAAGAATTGATCATGAATAAAATTCAAATTCAATGCTTTTGAAAAGTAATATAAAAATGTTATTTCAAAAATCGATTTCTAATCCTCCAGTTGTGCTGCTTGTTTCCACCCCTTATAAGGTCACAAGTGATGAAAACAACTCTGACTGGGAGGCAGACCTAAATGGTTTGATACAAGCTTCTGTCCAGTCTGAAGCAGATGCTCTTCATTGGCTGGAGACTTGGTGTCTTCAATTGGGTTATCTGGGCAAGGACACAAGCTTATGTCTAACCATTTAGGACTGCCGGCCATTCAAAGGTGCTCCCACCCCTTTATAACGTCAATCATAGCACTGATAAAAGGCTTAGAGCCTCATTCAGTTGAGCTTTCGGGAGATCCGGGCGTCGGAAATGTAGCCCACAAATTATTTTGCTATTCCATTGGCGTCTTTTTGCGGGCTCCGGCCTCCGATTCACTGCGATGGTTCACATCACAAAACTTAATGCCCCTCCAAGCCTTTGATCGTTCACGGCCTCAAGAGTTGCGAACACTAAAATCGCAAATCACTATTCAATTAATTCACCCTCGCAAAGCAAACTGTCAAGCCCGCTAATGGCAAAAATCGGACCACAAGTTAAATGGTACCAAGAAGGACGTGTTATATCGATCCCGGCAATCAATGTGTTCATACATATAACAGAACTCGCATAGACTAGAATATACTATTTACGGCTTTATCAATAATGCATTACATCAGGAATGTGGGTCCAATTGTAACTCGTAATTCAAGCCCGTAGGACTTTGAAATCCAACCTCCAGTTTTCCGTAATAATGCCGATCTCTGTTTCCATTGGCCGTTTCTAATCTGGAGTTCCGGCCTTGCGTAATTGATCAGGTTCAAGCTTGCAAATGCTACATACGGTAGCATGGTTTGCTATGTGCGCTATCGGACCGGGACTTGCGAGCTCGGCCAATTGAATAGCACCATAAGTTGCGGACAATGCGATCTCGCAGATATACGGACTATACCCCATAACTTGTGGCCTCCGAATTGAATGAGGCTCTTATCGTTTCCTTTTAGGAATACTATGTCCACTAAGTTAAATGACCATTGTAAGCCCTTTATCTACTGTACATGTGATGTTTTTTCGTACATGGACATGGAATGCACATTTTTCCATCATGCATTCAGAAGAGCATATTGTAAACTTCTGAAACATTAATTTTTTCCATGAAAACTTGTTAAAACTTATCGGAAAATAGCAGGAAATCTCTTTGTGAGCAGAAAGTTTGCACAACTCTAGATCTCATTGGCAGACACTTATGACTCATACGGATATATTGCTGCACATTGGCTCACAGGGGAAAAAACCCAAATACATCTAAAAGCAGTAGATTCTGCTCCAGGAGCTTCATTTTCAAAAAATAAATACACTGTTCAACCTTTACAAATGGCCTCTTCCAGGCGCATCAAAGAAAAAAAATGCCTTCAATGGCCCTTTAAAATGACGTGTTAAATTATACTATATTGAGAATCTACACAGTGTCACTCTAAAAATGTCAATACTAAATATGTATAAGAGCCAAAAAGAGCCAGGACTAAATCATCTATATTAAGTTGTCCTTGTCTGCTAATTATCAATAATAGTGTATGAGTTGTACAAGGACAGGGCTTATTTGTAGCTTTCAATTAAGTTTAAACTTATACTTAAAATGCTGAATGCCAAGCAATGTAACTGTACAAAAGTGGTCCTTTAAGTATTTCTTATTGCAAAAAAAAAATGTAAGGTTAAAAATCTGCTTTTTTTATGTATAAAAATGAGCATTCTGTGCATCTTTAAGCACTGAATTCAACAGTTTAACATAACCACTCATTTACAAACTAAAACCTGCTTTCCATTAGTGTAATATAATGTTTCTCATACCTTTATAAATGTGACTTGAGGATGTTCCTTTGCCAGTTCTGCCATAACCTCGTTCATTTGGGCGCATTGTGGAGCCCATGGTGCCCAAAAGTGCACAACTGAAAGGGACCTGAAAGCAAAAAGATAAGAAAAAATACTCATGAAATCAATACATAATAATAGGCATTGTGATCAATAAAATGTTCACTAAAAAACGGAAGGCACCCAGAAAAAACACATAATACTGAGAAATGCACATTGCAAAGAGCAGACAATTTGCATGAACATCCATTCCTAGTAATATTTTACTATTTACTTGGACAATTTTGATATTGGATGTTTTAATTTCCATTTTTGTGGATTGTCTTTGAGCTATTAAAGCTATTAATGCCCCTCCTTGTGTATATGCATGTAAACATTTATTAGCATATTGTATTCCCCATTTTTTATAGATATTTTTTCCATTTACTAAAGTTTTTATTTTATATTTTTAAATTGTTACATTGCTACGATGTTCTAAATAGAGTGTCTTTTTCCCCTACATATATTATTGTTTTATTTTTGTGAAATATTAAGCCTTTATTATTAATCAAAATCAATAAGGAAAGAAAAAAGGAAAAGAAAGAAAAGGTTTACGTTACATGGATACATTTTCTATACCATTATATTCAAGTCACATTTATAAAAAGGTACGAGAAACGTTATATATACTTTGTGTAGTATTTGTATTTCATTAAAATTATTTTAAAGAAAAAAAACAAAAGTATGATTTTAAGGATGTACCAGCTTGGGTACAGATTGGTTAATAAATGAACCAATCATTGATCCACTAAATCTCAAACACATATATCCGCAAAATGTTAGTTACTGAAGTATTGAGGTTTAGAAAAACAAGAGCATTAAAAAAGGCCAAGTAGAGTCAAACTATAAACTCAGCACAATTACCATTAGAACTATTTTTCTATAAAACAGAAAACAATGCCCTTGCTTGCAAATGCACGTCAGTAACTTTGTTTATCTTCCTTCCGAACATGAGGAATTTGTCAAATAGAATTTTATCATCATAAGGTAGAGAACAAAGTAATGATTTGTGATGACAGGGACTTCGCTTTTTGTCCTTAGCAAGGAAAACAAATATGCAAGTCCCATGATGCCTTTTGTGTCCAAGAAACCAGACCCAGTGGACCTCTTAGATATACAGCCAAGAGGTCCGACTATTTGTCCTTCTCAGACCTTAACAACCAACAAGAAACATCAAAAGTGCAATGACCATAAAGCTTATAAAAAGGTGTCACAAGGGCATCCAGTACTATAAGGCTCTTAAAGATGCAGAGTAAAGCCAGGCCACGGGCTTAACCTAATATGCTTTAAAATGAAGTTGCACTAGTGATACACAACAGCAGCAGGACACTGGCTATATGTCGGCACTCAGTGGAGTAACACCTAGAACTAGAAGGAACATGCAGAGCTACTGCAAGCGTCCAAAATTAGAGCACCAAGGTGATACATTTTAGGGCAAATATTATGCTCCTAGAACTGCAGCAGGTGCCATTTATGCTTTTTAGCCAAACGGCTGAATATCAAGCATAACAAAAAACAAATCCAAAAATAAGAAAGTAATAAATGTCTTCGTCTAAACTGTGTCCAATAAAGAAGCACAGGAAGGAAACTGATGAGAATGGAAGGTGCCTCTTATGAATGGTTTGAATCCTGACATCTCGTTTGAACTACCTTTTGGTAGTCTGCCACGATAACGATGAAATATAGCTTTTTATTGTATTATATTACATTTTTCTTTGATAGGAGCAGATATTTGTCTTTAACAGAATTAGAGGAACACTGGATGCAGATAAGATATTTAGTTCTATTAAAAGGCTGCTTCAAAGCTGTGACATTAGGAGTACATGGAGATGCAACGCACAGTCGAATAACCCTCCCACACAAAACCCAGGCCATTAAAAAGGGTCAAAAATTGATGACAGCAGAAAACAGGCAGATTCTGCAACAATTAAGATTTTCCAAAAAAAAATAAAATAAACATATAATATATATATATATATATATATATATATATATATATATATATATATATATATATATCTTAAAGGTTTACTGTACTATGAAAAAAATGGATGTTAAAAATGGAAGCACATATAGAAGCATACTTGATTTATAATGTTCAAACTTTGTAATGCAAATAGTTACAATTTATAGCTCTTATTTTATAGGTTTCTGCCCGACATGCTGTGATGATTAGCCCCACCCCTTTTGCATAATTAGCAGCGGGCAGTTGTAGCAGACTTCCTGCTCTGTGCTTTGGTGTCAGATCTACACCAGTTAGACACTGGAGCACAGCAGGAAATCTGCTACCGCTGCCCCACCCTTATCCATGCAAAAGAGCCAGAGCTAAGCAGCACATCAGGCAGAAACCTATAAAAGTAAGATCTTTACAAGTAAAACTATTAGCAATACAAAGTTTAAACATTAAAAATAAAGTATACTTATGCATGTACTTTCATTGTAGTAGTCATTATTTTTTATAGAACAATGGTATTTTAAACATCTGCTAATGTCAGCTTGTTACATACATAAAATACCATGCTAACAAGTATTTGTTTACAAGTACTTATTGGAGGATGGGTGCAACACCTTAGAATTTGTTATGCTTAACTGTAATTTTAATGGATGTAATGTAACTGAGCCCAAAGTTACTGAAAACTAATCGCTGACCTACATCCAGTAAGACATATAACTTTATTCATCACTTTGCTGCTATACACACTTTATTAAGAACTCCAATCAAAAGAAAAGTCACACCGTAAGCATCAGGTTCATAAGGGCAATGGACTTGGAAGTAAAACTGCTACCAGTGTTATTTCTAGAATGAGAGCGAATCAGAACATTGCTGGTATCACTGAAACAAGAGGTGCAAAAATGCGACTATATCCTAAATCAACTTCACTAATTCCACAGTTCGTGGCTTCAAAGGACACAGCAGAGGCTCCCATAGATAAAAATTACTTTATCGGTTAAATGTAACTATAGAATAGCATTTCCTTACAATAAACCTAACTATATTTTTCATCTCGGTCAGGTAATCCAAACATGGCAAATGCTAATAATTACTCCCTGTGAGTCTACTTGGTGGATGGATCTCAAAGGTTAATCGACAGGTAAAATATACAAATTTCAGTGTACGTATACTGTAAGAAAAGGTTTCTTCTAAAATAACTTTTGAATGAAAAAGCACTTATTAACTAACTATACATTTTATCTTATTTGAAGCCACCATTGTATCCTTTTAAGATGATTAGTGTTTATCCAGTAATGACTTTTGTAGTCCAACAATTTATAGACATATTTTAAATATGAATACTGTTTATTGCATATAGCCAAAATGGAATAGCACAAATAGGCATACACCACCCTGTTGGTTAGGAATAGAATAACCTTAGGTTTATCTCAAGTCATCAAAAGACATTTACAAGCACTATATATATATATATATATATATATATATATATATATATATATATATATATATATATATATATATATATATATATATTCATCACCTATAATAGTTGTCAAACTGCGCGACGTCATCACGCTTTGCGAGGTGCGAAGGACTTAGCCAATGAGCGCCGAAATACGAGACACAAGACTTAGAAAAAAAGGATACAAGACGCAAAAATTTACGAGACTAGCGGCCGAACGACGAGAAGCAAAAAACCATAAAAACACCCCCAAGAATTACAAAAACATCACAGACAGCATGGGGCAACAGCCAGGACGTCTGTGGGTGAGGTTGAACGCGAACTGAACTCGATTTAGATAATTTTCGCAACTCGAAAAATCGCCTAAGCGAGGAAAAAAATGGCAGCCGAAAAAAATCCAAAACGAGGCTGTACCACCCCGGATCGTGCAAAACACTGCAAAATGCGTAGCTCTTTACACATCATACTACGACCTACAAGATACACCATTACAAAAGCCGGAAAATGCTCACGAGACGCGTACCACATTAATAACATTACGACTATACAATACCGCTTTACACAATAAACCAAAGGCTTTACCTCGCACACGCAGCCTATTTAGAATGCACACTTGGAACATTCATTACACTTTATAAGCAGGGCACTAACACTCACAATGTATATTGTATGTAGACGCAAAATACAAACAGATTATTAGCTCTTCAGCCTATTGCTCGCTGCATATATCAATTATAAATAATTAAAGTATATTAATTGATTTAAGAAATCATTTATTATTACTTAACTACATATACATAGAAATATATATCTCTCTCAGAGGACCAAAACTACACGACATAAAGGCTCGAAATGAGCGCCAAAGGCGCTCATTGCGAGGCATGTGGTGAGCACTGAAGGCGCTTAGCGCAATCCTCGCAATAAGCGGCAAAGGTCCTCACAGTACAAAACGGTTTAAATTTTGTGTCAAACAGCATTCCCATGGCTTCAAATTTCATTGCCCCGTCATTTTTGATGGGCAAATCGCTAGTATTAAATATATTTTCTGTCCATGGTGCTGATTCACCTCAAGTCAGGGTCTCATCTTGCTGCAGCCATAATAAACTGCAGATTATCAGCCTTATTAAATTGTGATTCAGCCAATTAAAAAGGGCTCTATATAAGCACAGAGCATATTTATTTGACAGAAGTTTTTAGTTAGTGAAGACCTTGCTTTTGGATAGAAGTTCACTAACTAAAAACTTCTGTAAAAAATATATGCTATGTGCTTATATAGAGCCCTATTTAATCGGCTAAATTGCACTTTAATAAGGCTGTAAGTCAAGAGGCCCTGTTTACTAAAGAGTGAAGTGCTGAGAACGCTTGGAAAACCTATCCATCCTTATGTTATCCTATATAGCGCATTTCCCAATGTTTGCTAAGATTTATCCAACACTTCACCTTTTAATACATATGGCCGAAGGTCTTCACGGGGATCTTGTGTGTGTGCGCATTTGTGTCGGTCAGTTGGGTCCGACGTTCCGTGGCCTCATGGAATGCAACACACCATGCAGATCCACTTGGTTTTCATGGCAGATACTGGAGTGGGTTGCCAGTTGCTTCTTCAGTGGACCACAGCATACAGCTCTTGGTATTCCTAGGTGGTCTTCCATCCAAGTACTGAACAGGCCTGAACCACGTAGCGGACTATTTCCAAAACTAATGACAAAGTCCTGATTTGTGAGACTTGTGATAGTTTTCTATGAATAGTTGCGAAAATGTAAGTGAATCATCTGGTTAACATACTTCAACTGATTAATGTAATCTAGTACTGACTTTATGCTTTTAGTAGGTTACAACTTTTTGTTTTGCAAAAGCTTTGACTCTCATGAAATGGACATATTTACAAATGCTCGCTACAAATTTCAAGACACACAGAGTTGTCACTTTCTGAAATATAAGACTAGACTGGGGATCTTTATATTATAATTCCAAATTGTGAAACTCAAGGAGACAGAGCAGGTAGTTGTATATGTAAATTAACCAGAACATTTTAGAGTCAGAAATAAAAGTTTAATATTCAATGCTCATTGCCACTTGAGATTTATTGACTGCCGAACTAAACCATTTAAAACAAGTTTTAGAATAGACATATTAGATATGCCGGAGGTCTTGCTCAGTGACCCCAAACATCTGAAGTTTAGCAATATCTTCTATATATGAATTCTCACTATCAAGCCTTTCTTGTAAAAGGGTGTTCTGATTAAGACAAGTAGTAACAGTTATCACCAGTTATCACCAGTCTGCAACTCTTGTAATATAATCAAGGGGTTGGTAATATAGTAACTATAGTAACTATAGAAGCCGGTCAGACATCTGAGATGCTAGGAAATTGTGTAGCTTGCCACTGGGATTTTTGCCCATTCTTCACTGCAACTGCTTCAGCTCCTTCAAGTTGGATGGTTTGCGCTTGTGAACAGCAATCTTTAAGTCTGACCACATATTTTTTAATGAATTGAGGTCTGGGCTTTGACTAGGCCATTCCAACACATTTACATATTTCCCCTTAAACCACTCAAGTGTTGCTTTAGCAGTGTGTTTGGGGTCATTGACTTGCTGGAAGGTGAACCTCCATCCTAGCCTCAAATCACGCACAGAGTGGTACAGATTTTGCTCAAGAATATCCCTGTATCTAGCACATCCATCTTTCCCTCAACTCTGAAAAGTTTCACAGTGCCACTGCTCAAAAACATCCCCACAGCATGATGCTGCCACCACCATGTTTCACTGTTTTGGGAGTCTCCCACGTGCATTTTTAACAAACTCAAAATGTGCCATTTTGTTTTTTTGCTGAAAGTAATGGCTTTCTTCTGGCAACTCTGCCATAAAGCCCAACTCTATGGAGTTATTGTCGTCCTATGTACAGATACTCCAATTTCTGCGGTGGAACTCTACAGCTCCTCCGCGGTTACCTTAGGTCTCTGTGCCCTCCTTGCCCGGTCTGTGAGTTTTGGTGGGCGGCCGTCAATTGGCAGGTTTGCTGTTGTGCCATGTTCTTTCCATTTGGTTATGATAAGATTTGATGGTGCTCCTGGAGATCATCAAAGATATGGATATTTTTTTTTTTTTATAACCTAACCCTGACTTTTACTTCTCAACAACATTGTCCCTTACTTGTTTGGAGAGCTTCATGTCAGTGTTTGGTTAGTGGTGCCTCTTGCTTAGGTGTTGCAGCCTCTGGGGCCTTTCAAAAAAGGTGTGTATATATATATATAATGACAGATCATGTGACAGATTGGACACAGGTGGACATCATTTCACTAATTATGTGACTTCTGATGGTAATTGGTTGCACCAGAGCTTTTTATGAGCTTCATAACAAAGGATGTGAATAAATGTGCACATGCCAATTTTCTGTTTTAAAATTTCTAAAAAATATATGTATGTATATATTTTTCTCATTTCACCTCACCAACTTAAGACTATTGTGTTCTGATCAATCACATAGAATTCAGATTAACAAAAAAATTGAACTTAAGGCTATAATGTAACAAAATAGATAAAAAGTCAAGGGGGGTGAATACTTTTGCAAGGCACTGTAAGTAGTTACCAAAAATGTTAAAAGCCAAAAGAAAACATTTTAGCAGCTCTGGATCCCTGGCTCCAAGATTGGTCAAATAACGATGTAACCAGGGAAGAGAGTCCATAGATTAGTAATAAATGTCAGGACCTGTAAAGGATTTCATATATCACAATAATGCACATATTTTGCCGGTTTCTGAAAACCACAACCAGATGGGATTAACCTGTCATTACTTTGCTAAACAAACAAGTTCATAATTTAAGGTTAATATATGGAAAAAGCTGAATAAATTGCAATGTAATTCCTTCGGGGGGGGAGCTCATATACAGTCAGGTCCATAAATATTGGGACATCGACACAATTCTAAACTTTTTGGCTCTATACACCACCACAATGGATTTGAAATGAAACTAACAAGATGTGCTTTAACTGCAGACTTTCATCTTTAATTTGAGGGTATTTACATCCAAATCAGGTGAACGGTGTAGGAATTACAACAGTTTGTATATGTGCCTCCCACTTTTTAAGGGACCAAAAGTAATGGGACAATTGGCTGCTCAGCTGTTCCATGGCCAGGTGTGTGTTATTCCCTCATTATCCCATTTACAAAGAGCAGATACAAGCTCCAGTGTTCATTTCAAGTGTGCTATTTGCATTTCTTGCTGTTAACTCTCAATATGAGATCCAAAGAGCTGTCACTATCAGTGAAGCAAGCCATCATTAGGCTGAAAAAAAAAAAAAAACATCAGAGAGATAGCAAAAACATTAGGTGTGGCCAAATCAACTGTTTGGAACATACTTAAAAAGAAAGAACGCACCGGTGAGCTCAGCAACACCAAAAGACCCGGAAAACAACTGTGGTGGATGACAGAAGAATTATTTCCCTGGTGAAGAACAGTTGGCCAGATCAAGAACACTCTCCAGGAGGTAGGTGTATGTTTGTCAAAGTCAACAATCAAGAGAAGACTTCACCAGAGTAAATACAGAGGGTTCACCGCAAGATGTAAACCATTGGTGAGCCTCAAAAACAGGAAGGCCAGATTAGAGTTTTCCAAACAACACCTAAAAAGGCCTTCACAGTTCTGGAACAACATCCTATGGACAGATGAGACTAAGATCAACTTGTACCAGAGTGATGGGAAGAGAAGAGTATGGAGACGGAAAGGAACTGCTCATGATCCAAAGCATACCACCTCATCAGTGAAGCGTGGTGGTAGTGTCATGGCGTGGGCATGTATGGCTGCCAATGGAACTTGTTCTCTTGTATTTATTGATGATGTGACTGCTGACAAAAGCAGCAGGATGAATTCTGAAGTGTTTCGGGCAATATTATCTGCTCATATTCAGCCAAATGCTTCAGAACTCATTGGACGGCGCTTCACAGTGCAGATGGATAATGACCCGAAGCTTACTGCAAAAGCCACCAAAGAGTTTTTTAAGGGAAAGAAGTGGAATGTTATGCAATGGCCAAGTCAATCACCTGATCTGAATCCGATTGAGCATGCATTTCACTTGCCGAAGACAAAACTGAAAGGAAAATGCCCCAAGAAAGAGTAGGAACTGAAGACAGTTGCAATAGAGGTCTGGCAGAGCCTCACCAGGGATGAAACCCAGCATCTGGTGATGTCTATGCGTTCCAGACTTCAGGCTGTAATTGACTGCAAAGGATTTGCAACCAAGTATTAAAAAGTGAAAGTTTTATTTATGACTGTTAATTTGTCCCATTACTTTTGGTCCTTTAAAAAGTGGGAGGCACATATACAAACTGTTGTAATTCCTACACCGTTCACCTGATTTGGATGTAAATACCCTCAAATTAAAGCTGAAAGTCTGCAGTTAAAGTACATCTTGTTCGTTTTATTTCAAATTCATTGTGGTGGTGTATAGAGCCAAAAAGATTAGAATTATGTCGATGTCCCAATATTTATGGACCTGACTGTATGTCTTCTATATCAGAAATAGAACTCAGCCTTTAACAATATGATTACATATTAGCACAATTATTCACCACAGTATCCAGTAAATCCTCTTAACCACACTCCAAACGTTCAATCAGGGTTTGTACTACAATAAAATGTAGTAAAAAATGTTTTCCTGTAGAAATTCTGCATAATTGTTTGGGGGTTTTATGCATTTATTTCTTTCATGTAACACATGACTTTAAATGTCCGTAAGAATGTTCTCTCTGTAGCACGTGTAACTGAATAGTCTTTCTTTGTTTGTTTTTTAGCACATGATGACAGAGCACATTTTTTCACATGAAAATGAAAGGAGGAACTTAAAACATTTGCTAGATGAAAAAGTGAAAGCAAATGCATACATAAACAAGGCTACCATTTTCTATTTTCTCCAAAATAAAAAGGTTTAAACCTCTGGAAGACCCTTTTAGAGGCTAAAATTGGGGTTGTTCAAGTGAAACGCAGGCTAAAGGACTATGGAAAGCTTCTCCTTTGTCGCATTTGATAATGTGTCAGTGTTTGTCTTTTTTCAAAATAAAGGCACTACAATATAAACTGTGTTGACTGTTTAACAGTCTTTGGGGATTTGTCCCTGTCCGTCAATATGCCAGAATATAGTTATATGTGTTATACATGATCAGAGTCTTATATACCCTCAGTACACACAGAGGCATCTTCTGTTAGTGTCAACAAAGTTCAAAAAAGTTTTATTTAAAAAAGGTAAATGGGAGTCTGTAGGATATTGTGTGTGTAAGTTTTTCTGATCGAGCAGGTCTCAAATCAAATCATTTTACGGAGGAATTCTGTATATATGCGAGTCAAAGTGTATTTGACTTTTCTTGTTTGAGCAACACTCCCAAGGCACCTATATAGACAGAGCATCCTAACCAATGAGCTGTGCAGAGTCGTGTCCTAGCAAATCAGCAGTCAGTATCATGTCTGCCTCCCAAACAGCTTTGTCTCAGGCAGTGAGAGGAAAACAGATGCATTGTTTTACCTGCCTCTGATTTGTCACAATTAATTATGAATTTTATGCTAATTTAGCCAGGATTTTCAGGGGCATTTCATTGTAAAATCAATTGCATGAAAACTGAAGCAATTTTAGGCAAGTTTATTAATGTTTATTTAGGGATGTTTTCATGCAACAAAAAAAAAACATACACCACTGATTCTCCCCTATCAGATGCATTCATAGTCCATAGAACTTCTGTATAACTTTAATTTTTTTTTTCTTCAAACAAAATGCAACTTTGTAATGTTCAAAACATGCTCTTTAAATGCATGATAGTTTTCTCACTGTTCCATGCCCCAATAAATGACCACTGTAATCAAATATGTTTTTCTAAATGGTCTTTTGAAAAACTAAACTTTATAATGAGCAAACTGTTTTCAGAAAGTAAACAAATAAACACAGCTTATGCAATTTATCTTTCATAAAAAATGATCCCTATAACCAAAACAGCAGTTTCCTTTAGATTGTAAGTCTGTGAGTTTTCAATCTTGCATGTTACTTTGGGATAAGCTCTATGGACACCGAATTCTAAGCTCAGACAGGGCCCTCCATTATTTGCAATGTGTTAATAGTGAATTTGTCTTTGCCTGGAAATTTACCTCATGTATAGCACTACCAAATATGTTGGTGCGTTACAAATAAACAACAACAATAATAATAATCCCACAGCAACATAACTGCAAATAAAACTTATATTACAGTTTGCATATTTTCAAGTGTAGTTCTTAAACATTGTGCATTTTAGAGATAGGACCACAGTGGTCCAATAAATATGACCGATTCCTAAATATGTTCTAGAACAGAGGTTGACAAATCTATCTGAAACTCACAAGCCAGCCATATACGTTTGGAGCCAGGTTATAGATTATATGTATAATAACTAAAGTTATGAACCAGCACTAAAGGTTTGGAAGCAATGGCTCCCCAGAATTTGTCATGGCCTGTTCTAGAAATATAATTTATCTGTGAATGTCACTATATGTTCTATTCAACTCCTTGTAATTCTTGGAGGGAGAGAGGGAGAGAGAGAGAGTGTGTGAGTGTGTATATCCTGTCCAGCCATATATACAGCTATGCACCCAGTATATCCTGTGATACAGTGAGTGAGAAATACAAGTCTAACAGATACCAAGTGTGTCCCTGTCATGGAAATGTCTGTATGTTACCACACTAAGATAATGTGGGCGCTAACAAGCAATGGAGCTCACGCCCTGCTGCCATTACCCCCCCCCCCCCATGACAGGCCCAGCTGCCATTACCCCCATATGAGAGGCCCTGCTGCCATTACCCCCATATGAGAGGCCCTGCTGCCATTACCCCCATATGAGAGGCCCTGCTGCCATTACCCCCATGACAGGTCCTGCTGCCATTACCCCCCCATGACAGGTCCTTCTGCCATTACCCCCCCATGACAGGTCCTTCTGCCATTACCCCCCATGACAGGCCCTGCTGCCATTACCCCCATGACAGGTCCTGCTGCCATTACCCCCCCATGACAGGTCCTTCTGCCATTACCCCCCCCATGACAGGCCCTGCTGCCATTAACCTCCATGAGAGGCCCTGCTGCCATTAACCTCCATGAGAGGCCCTGCTGCCATTACCTCCATATGAGAGGCCCTGCTGCCATTACCCCCCATGACAGGCCCTGCTGCCATTAATCCCCATGACAGGTCCTACAACACATTGCAGTCACATACACAGCATTCATAGTTAAACCAGACATATTCATAATCCCTGTGACGCACATAGTAGTCACGTACTTTCCGCTTTGCTGCAGCAGCTCCTCAAATTGACCCACGGAACCGGCCTCCACCAGCGCCGCCATGCTTGCGTGAGAAGAAAATAGCCGAGCGCCGAGAGTTCGATAGCGACGAGGAAAGCAATGACGAAGCCACGCCCACCCGTCCTCCTATTGCTGTCAATGGGCAGACCTGACTGAACGAGTGCAGAGATACAGGCTCACTGAGGAAGAAACTATTTTGAGTGCACCAAGCTGTGTGCAGCACTTTGGTTTCTCTCAGATATTCAGCAAGAATAGGATACGTTTGAAAACGTTATCACAGCAGTAGAGTTACAAATAAATACAAAACTGGATCCAAATATGATCACACCCTATAGTATACCCATTTTCATCTGCACTTTCTTCTTGTTTTAATTATTTAATCATCCTTTATGCTATAATTTGATCCCGCCAGCGAACAAGCTACAGGACAAGATACAGGCGGTCCCTAGCTTCAAGTTATATCTAAGTTTCCTGGATTATGAATGCATCTGATAGAGGAGAATCTGTAGTGAGTCCATTCCCTCTTCACCCTTGCAAAATCTGACAGCTGCAGTTCCGCCGCCGGCCAACAGATGGCTCTGTCGCTCTTAGCATATAAGACGCGCCAACAAAAGAGGCCTTGAGCTATGAGAGGCGCGCCCGAGGCCCCGGGGGGCGAGTGCTCGAGCCGCACATAGCGACGGCCTCGCTGACGATTCACCGCCGTCGAATTGCGCCAATCCAGGGCGGAGAATAGTTCTTTGCCTTCCCTGGAACTTGATGGCGCCTGAAAACTCACAGCGCCCTCTGGCGGATGGCAGCTGTAACTGCAGCTGTCAATGCTGCAGAAGAAATGCGCAGGCAAAGAGGGATAGATCCCAGTAGTGTATTGAAACAATATTTGCATAATTAAAATAACTAAAATTAAATTAACAGACACTGCCGTGTAGATTTCTGCCTTGAGTAATGTGTGCATTGTGTGGTGGGTTCTCTGTCACTCTTTGTTGTCTGCCTCTTTCCTTGTGTGCAGCCTGAGGTGTGTAATGGCAGCTGTTATGCTTGCTGTGGTGTGTGGTGGGTCCTCTCTCTCTTTGATGTCTGTCTCTCTCTCTCTCTCTCTCTCTCTCTCTAGTCTCACTCTCTGTGCGGTTTGTATCTGTGCTGTCGCTCTGTGTGCGGTTCCTCTTTTTGCTGTCTCTCTCTTGGCTGTCTGTTTCTCTCTGTGTTATCTCTCTCTCTGTGCTGTTTCTCTCTCTGCTGTCTGTGTGTGCTGTCTTTCCCTCTCTTTGCTGTCTGTCTCTCTGCGCTGTCTCTCTCTGCGCTGTATCTCTCTTTTGTCTGTCTCAGAGAATCAGTAGTGTATGGAAACAATTTTTGCATGAAAAAAATACCAAAATAAACATTAACAAACACTGCTGTGCAGATTTCTGCCTTGAGCATTGTGTGGCGGTTTCTCTGTCACTCTTTGCTGTCTGCCTCTTTCCTTGAGTGCGGCCTGTCTGTGTGTTGTCTCTTTCTGAGGTGTATAATGGCAGCTGTTATGCTTGCTGTGGTCTGGCAGCCCTTGCTGTGTTGTGTGGTGGGTCCTCTCTCTATTTTTGCTGTCTGTCTCTCTCTCTCTCTGTGCTGTTTGTATGTGTGCTCTCTCTCTCTGTGTTGTCTCTCTCTGTGCTGTCACTCACTCTCTCTTTGCTGTCTCTCCCTCTGTGCTGAACCTCTTTTTGCGATCTCTCTCTCTCTCTCTCTCTCTCTCTGGGCTGTCTGTCTCTCTCTCTGTGATGTCTGTCTCTCTCTCTGTGATGTCTGTCTCTCTCTGTGCTGTCTCTCCCTCTGTGCTGATCCTCTTTTTGCTGTCTGTCTCTCTCTCTCTCTCTGGGCTGTCTGTCTTTCTCTGTGATGTCTGTCTCTCTCTCTCTCTCTCTCTCCCTGTGCTGTCTCTTTGTGCCGTCTGTTACCCAGGGATCTCCTGTAATTAGACAATGCAATGGCGGCTCCCTGAAAAGCATGATATCATATGTTCATGGTTATTTTTTTGCCAGTAATATATATCTTCAAAACTACATATTGACAGCAATTTAATTTATACTTTATACTAAGATTCCCAGTAGATATATGCCACAAACAGTTTATTTCTAATAGCATGCATACACATGAAAAATAATATCCAATTCTACTGTTTTCAATACTTTTTTTTTCTATAATTTCATTTACTTTCCCAATCAATCCTGTAGTGATCTGCAACCTAAGGGTTCACTGGTAATTCCCACCTCATGGCAGGTTGTGCATTTCATTGTATACACAAATGTCCCTTTGTGATTTCACACAATGTGGGTTATTGACTAAACTAGTCCATAGACCCTAATACATGAATTTGATTTAAATGTCTGAAAAGTATTCAACAAAATGCAATCATTGAAGTTTGACTACTGTAACTCGCTCCTTGCTGGCCTCCCCATCACCCGTTTGTTCCCACTCCAATCCATATTAAATGCATCTGCTACACTCATCCTCCACACTCAACGCAGAGTTTCTGCAGTCTCTCCACTGACAAAATCTTGTCTTTAACATATAAAGCGCTCAACAACAATGCTCCCTCTTACAGTAATGCTCTCATCTCAAAATACTCTCCCAACCGCCCTCTTCGCTCTGCTAACGACCTTCTTCTATCCTCCTCCCTTATCACCTCCTCTCACTCCCGCTCCCAGGACTTTTCTCGTGCTGCCCCTATTTTATGGAACTCCTTGCCTCGCTCCACCAGATTGTCCTCCTGCCTCAAAACCTTCAAAACCTCACTAAAAACTCATCTATTTAAAGAAGCTCATCACCGTCAGCCTTGATATGTAAAACGCATCTGTCACCGCTTTATCCCTCCCGTACCCTTTAGACTGTAAGTTTGTGCGCTTTAAATCTTTTGTCTGCTTTGGGGAAAGCACTATGTATGTTTGATTTTGAACTCAATAACAGGGCCATCCATTCTTGTGCAATGTGATAAAAAAAAAATTGATTTGTACTTAACCCCTGTATAACGCTACGGAATATGTTGACGCATTACAAATAAAGGAAATAATCACATATAATAGTTGTGGTAAGTTACGAATGTGGGTCACGCAATGTTAAATGTTATGGGCAATGTTAAATGTTACGGCGCTCATTGCGAGGCCCACACGACTTTGCTGCAATAAGCGCCGACGGCCGCAGGCGCTTATCGTGAGGGCCGCAACGCTTTGCTGCAATGAGCGCCAAAGGCACTCATTGCAGGCCTCGCAATTGTGGGTTTTCAGGGTCCCTCTGCCCCGTCATAGTTGTTATTTGCCCGAGGACGCTCCACCGATGGAGGATGGAAACAGATTGAAGGCGCACTTGGCGATGCCCGTGATCAGCGCAGAAGGACGTAGGACTTTGGCGCTGATCGTGAGGAACGCAAGCCTTTGAAAAAATTACGACTTTAATGGTCAATATTATTTTCAAGCGCGTAACCCGGAAGGTGTCCAAAAAGGCGTCCGTAAAGACGTAAGTTTTCAAGAAGTCTCAAAATGAGGCCGAAGCCCGTAACACTTAGCCCATGAACACGAGCCCCTCAAACGCGCTGTTCACAAGGCACGCAAGACCTGAACAGAGACAGAGAGGAGAAAAACACAGGGGAGGGAGAGGGGGGAAAGAGACACAGGGGAGGGAAATAAGGGAGAAAAGAACACAGGGCCGTCAGAGGGGGAGGAAGAGAAGGGGAAAGAGACACATAGAAGTGAGAGGGGGGAAACAGACAGAGGGGTCAGAGAGTTGTTAGGGGTTTGCAATGAGCGCTGAAGGCGAGGCACGAAAGTGGCGGGTTGGACGATGTCTGCAATGAGTGCTCATTGCAGGGCTCGCAATGAGCGCCAAAGGTGCTCATTGCGGGGGCATGAAAGTGGCGGGTTGGCCGAGGCCGGCAATAACCAAGGGCACTCATGACGAGGCCTGCAAGTTAGAGGGGGGAAAGCCTTGCATTGTGTGGCAAACAGCATTGCCAGCCTTCAAATTTTATTGCCATCATTTTTGATGGGCAAGTCGCTAGTAATAATAATACTAATTAAACAGATGGCAGGTGATTCTGAAGAATATTCTGTATAACTATATATATCATAATGCAGTGGCTCTCGATTTTTTTGATCTGGGACCGGGTCCTCCCTCCAAAGCTCATGGGGACCAGATTTAAGATAATTTTGAACAAAATGATACTACATTTAACACACTAGATTTTCATTTAGCTTTATATGTATTTGAATGTAATACATACATGTAAAGCTAAATTAACATGAGCTAGATATTTTAATTGTTGAATAATCTTAATAAAATTCATATTCAATGCTTTAAAAAAACAATATTAAACTTACTTTCAAAGTTCAGATTCAGCCGCTGGTTGCCACTCACTGTAACACTAATGGGTGCTGGTAGGAAAGTTTTCAGACTCAAAGTGTACTAACAGAATGATCTCCATTGGCTGGATAATTGTTATAATAAAAAAAGGTTTCCCTTAGCTGTGAGCATTTGCTGTTAGTGTAGACTACAGATGATTGTTTATTCCCCCTCTCTTTGATTACCTAATTAGACAAATAATTAGCTACAGGATAATCTTGAATTAATGTAATATTGAATATTGTTGTTATAAATGATTAAATAGGAATTTTGGTAACAAACAATGCATAAAATTATTAGGGCCTCTTGCTAGGGCATTACAGTGGTCCTTTAACTGTATGATAACACAGAGATAGATCAGTTGTGGTAAACACAAAAATAATTAGCCCAGTCACTGTAAAATATAAAATAGCAAACTGTTTGTGAAATTAGCTCCAGTGGCAAGAAGAAACAAGAATATGGGATCTTTCCTGTTGGGTGGCCACAATATCGGCCACTGGGTGGCGCGGCTGAGATGTCAGTGAATTTTTTTGTCAGCACCCTATCCCCTATGTTCAGTTTTTCAGTTGTGTCCGACTCTCTGTGACCCTATTAACGCAGCACACCAGGCACATTTTGTGTCTAGATGTGCTCATCCATATGGTTTTCTTGGCAAAGATACTGTAGTGGGTTGGCAGTTCCTTTTCCAGTGGACCACAATTTGTCTGACCTCTCTACTATGACCTGCACTTCTTGGGTGACCTTACATGATATAGCTCACAGCTTCAGTGAGGTACGCAAGCCCCTTCACCACAAGAAGGAAGCAATCCAAAAGGGGTTATGCAATTGAGTGGCTCCCAAATATTAATTACCTGCTCTGATGAGCTATTTTTTTCCTGTGGTATCCAAAAGAATAATCCCCAACTTTGCAATTCCGTTAGACCCTCGCCCCCCACCCCCATATCAAGTGACTTAGAATACTGAGTCACATATTAGCCAGAGGAACAATGCTGTATATCTCAGGATTAAGTATTGTAGAGAAAAAAGGCTAATACAATGAGCAGTCAGTCTTTCATGCTCTTTAGGATGAAACTAATTTTATCTTCGACTGACAATGGCCCACTAAAAGACAGCTTGATCAACTTGGCTGATTAATTTATTTAGATATTGTAGTTTTAGTTATTGTTTGTATTTACCCGTCATAAACCGTATAATATTACATATGTCTCTTCCCCCCTCCCTTGTGTCTCTTTCCCGCCCTCTCCCTTCCCTGTGTCTCTTTTCCACCCTCTCCCTTCCCTGTGTCTCTACCCCTCCCCCTCTCCCTTCCCTGTGTCTCTTTCCCCCGTCTCCCTCTGCTGTGTCTCTTTCCCGCCCTCTCCCTCCCGTGTCTCTTTCCCATCCTCTCACTCCCCTGTGTCACTTCCCCTCCCCTGTGTCTCTTTCCTTCCCTCTCCCTCCCCTGTCTCTTTCTCCCCCTCTCCTGTGTCTCTTTCCCCCTCTCCCTCCCCGTGTCTCTTCTCCCACCTCTCCCTCCCCTTTGTCTCTTCCCCATCTCCCTCTCCTCTCTTTCCCCTGTGTCTCTTTCGCCCCCCTCCTCCCTCCCCTGTGTCTCTTTCTCCCTCTCTGTCCCCCCCCCCCCTCCGTTCCTTGCAAAATTAGCATAAAATTAATAATTCATTGTGGCCAATCAGAGGCAGCTACAACTTTGTTACAATGTAGTCTTTTATTCCCACCACAAGGAACTAAGGAAACAAGCTCAGGCAGTGCCGCTCTGGATTTCTGCACCGGGCTGCTTCTGGCTTGAAAGTTAGTAAAGGGTTAAAACACGTACTTGAATGAAGTGTTTCTGTTGTTTAGTACCAGGCGTCTATGTAGGCAGCTCTGGGATGTGAAAACTAAATTGTTTCCTAAAATAAAATAAATCTGTGTGTGTATAGAATGACTCAATGTAATGTGTGTGTCTGATATAAGCAGCATGTGTTATATTAGAAAAAGGTATAAAACAGGGAAACTTAGATCTACCTTTAATAACTATATTTGCAAAGGTGGGGTGGAAAAGGCGCTTTTTCCACCCCACCTTTGCATTTCGCTTTTTCTCGGGTACTGACCTGAACAGAGCCCCTCAAAAATAGATCCCAGTCCACACCAATAGAAGCCAAAGTATTGCCTAACCCTGAAGCAGGAAATCACAATACCTGACATCCCAGTCCGGACCAACTCCAGACCGGGGTAATAAAGAACTACCGTAGGACTACTCATAAGAACCTACTACAATACACGGATCATCTTACCAAAACACCTATCCTGTGCTACGCCTAAGTTGGGAACATATACCCGACATCCTATTCCATTAAATACTATATTTGTCAATTAAGAAAAGAGTATAAAAATTAACTTATTAAATATACAAGTTACAGATGACAAGCTTATTATCTATATGCCCTATATTGATATGTGTATGTGTTTCCATAAACTAAAGTGTCAGCAATACAGAGCAGCAGGTTAAGCAGCTATCTATATCTAACAGTGGTGGAGCTAGTGGAAGGAGGGCCCTATTGCAAAAAAAAAAGATTGCACAAGGCCCCCCCAGGAGCCAGGGCCACGGTGCATTGCACCACCTGCACCTGCGTTTGCGCCACCAATGATATCTACTAAATTGGTTTTAAATTATCTTTATTCTTTATATTTTAAATATTATTCAGCAAAGTTCTACAAATAGAGCTGATAGTAGATAGTTTCAAATTATCAAAGGAGCAGAATGAAAACTAATTATAAATGTCTTCCAAAAAAGTTCAGATTCCAGTACAATACAAACCTATAATTGTTATTTATTGAGTTTTTTACTTTATGGATACATTTCATTTTCATTTAATATACTCTAGGGTACAGAGCAGGGTTGTCCTATCTCTCTTTGCTAAGATTTGCTGTGAATATTGATTAAAAGATTCACAGGACGAGGCAAAGCTGAACATGTGAGTGGTACAGATGCATCTTACAGTCAGCAAAGTCATTTTTATGCAGACTGTGGTATTTTGATGTTTTCACAATCCCTCATCTCGTTACCTAATTTATTACAGGAAAGTGAAGGGTTCAGTAGCCTCTCTGGAATTAGAGTCAATTATGACAAGTCTAATGTCCCTATATAAATCTTTCCTCTTACAAAGGAAAGTGCATACAAATTAACATTGTTCTGAGTTGTCAAACACCAACAGATTTGCCAGATTGAGTGAAACTGTTGGCGATGTCCATTCAGGAATGGCAATGCCAGATAGAGCTGTTCCCTCTAACAGCCGGGCGAACAGCTCTACTGGAGAAGAGGGAGGGCAGAATAGGCAGAGCAACAGACATGTTTTGGTGGTAGGGGACTCTATTATTAGGAAGGTAGACAGGGTAATTTGTCACCCAGATCCCAGCAATCGAACAGTTTGCTGTCTCCCGGGTGCTCGGGTTCGGCATGTTGTGGATCGGGTGGATAAATTATTGGGAGGGGCTGGTAATGAACCGGCGGTCTTGGTACACATTGGTACCAATGACAAAGTTAGTGGAAGATGGAGCGTCCTAAAGAATGATTTTAGAGAATTAGGGAATAAGCTTAAAGCAAGGACCTCCAAGGTAGTATTTTCTGAGATACTACCAGTGCCACGTACTAGCCCAGGGAGGCAGAAGGAGCTTAGGGAGGTTAATGCGTGGCTAAAAAAGTGGTGCAGTGCAGAGGGTTTTGGGTTTTTAGAGCACTGGGCTGACTTCTCACTTGGGTACAATCTCTATAGCAGGGATGGATTGCACCTTAATGATGAGGGCGCTTTTGTGCTAGGGAATAGGATGGTAGAACGGCTGGGGGAGTTTTTAAACTTGTAGGTGGGGGGGAGGGACTATATAGAAGTATTGGGGTAAATAGGGTAGAGAGGGAAAGGGATGAATTATTTACCCATGGGGGAGGAGAAGGGGGGAGGGTTACAATAGAAAGTAGGGAGATATTAATAGGGGCCTCAAATACAGTGGCAGGCACTTCACATCAGCAGAGCCATAGCAACATAAAGTGTATGATTGCAAACGCAAGAAGTTTGCCTGGGAAAATGGATGAGCTAGAAGTATTAGCAGTACAAGAAAAATGGGGCTTAATAGGCATTACGGAAACATGGTGGGATGAATCTCATGACTGGACTGTTAATCTGGATGGTTATAACCTATTTAGGAAAGATAGGGGCAATGGTAAAAGAGGAGGAGGGATCTGTCTTTATGTTAAGCCTGAATTTAAGCCTATAGTTAGAGAAGATATTTATGCTGGCACTAACGGCATCATTGAATCCTTGTGGGTTGAGCTAAATAGTGGAGGAGCTAATTCTAAATGCATATTGGTGGGAGTATGCTATAAACCCCCAAATATAGCTGAAAGTGAGGAAATACAATTATTGTTACAGATTGGAAATGCAGCTAAGCATGGGCAAGTTCTAATAATGGGAGACTTTAATTACCCTGATATAAACTGGATAAACGAGACCAGCAGCTCAGCTAAGGGGAGCAGGTTCTTGAGTACACTCAGGGATCATTATCTAGCCCAGGTAATACAAGAACCTACTAGAAATGGGGCCATCTTGGATTTAGTCATCACAAGTAATATTGATATAATATCAAATGTAAAAATAGGGGAACCCTTGGGGAACAGTGATCACAACACAGTCTCATTTGAGATTGAATACAAAAAACAGAGTTGTAAGGGGCCAACAAAAACTCTAAATTTTAAAAGGGCTAACTTTAATGGGCTACGGGCAGCAATACAACATATAGACTGGGACAAAGAACTTACAGGGAAGAATACTGAAAATAAATGGACAACATTCAAATCCTTACTAAATAAACATACTCATCAGCATGTACCATGTGGAAATAAAATAAATAGGAGTAAATCACATCCCATGTGGCTTAACAATGACTTAAAGATCATGATGAGGAAAAAGAAGTATGCATTTAAATTATACAAGAAGGAGGGAACAGAGGCATCTTTATGTGACTATAAGGAAATCAACAAGGCTTGCAAAAGGGCTATTAGACTGGCTAAAATAGAAAATGAGAAGTCAGTTGCAATGGAAAGTAAGACTAACCCTAAAATATTTTATAAATATATTAATGGGAAGAAGGCCAGGAAGGAATCGATAGGACCATTACAATGTGACACAGGCCATCTGATAATTAGTGACCAGGAAAAGGCAGATGAGCTAAATAGGTTCTTTTCTTCGGTTTACACAAGGGAGGTACCAGTGGTTGGGACACTGCAACATAATGGGGCTACACTACCTTCACTAAATAATTGGTTAACGCAGGAAGAAATACAAAAGAGGTTGGAGAAAATAAATGTTAATAAAGCCCCAGGTCCTGATGGAATACATCCAAGGGTACTGAGGGAGCTGGGTTCTGTAATAGCCAAACCATTATATCTCATCTTTAAAGACTCGCTCACTACAGGGTCTCTACCAGATGACTGGAGAAAAGCAGAGGTGATACCTATATTTAAGAAGGGATCTAGAGCAAATCCGGGGAATTATAGACCAGTGAGCCTCACTTCTGTAGTTGGGAAGCTTTTAGAAGGGTTAATAAGGGACAGAATACAAGAATATGTCTATTTGAACAGGATCATAGGTAGCAGTCAACATGGATTTATGAAGGAAAGGTCGTGTCAGACCAATCTAATTAGTTTTTATGAGGAGGTTAGTAGGAACTTGGATCAGGGCAACTCAGTGGATGTAGTCTTTTTAGATTTTTCAAAGGCATTTGATACAGTGCCACATGGAAGACTAGTGAGCAAACTAAGGGATACAGGAATTGCAGTAAATATCTGCTCATGGATCGAGAGCTGGCTAAAAGACAGGAAGCAAAGGGTTGTTGTAAATGGAACATACTCCGATTGGTCTAATGTGATAAGTGGGGTTCCTCAGGGCTCAGTATTGGGTCCTCTCCTTTTTGACATATTTATTAATGACATTGAAGTAGGACTCGAATGTAGTGTCTCCATTTTTGCTGATGACACTAAGTTGTGCAAGGTAATAAAATCAGATAATAATGTACTTTCCCTACAAAAGGATTTGCATAAATTAGAGAAATGGGCGGCTAAATGGCAGATGAGATTTAATACAAATAAATATAAGGTTATGCATTTGGGAAGGAAAAATAGCCAAGCAATCTATAATCTTAATGGAGCAAATCTAGGGGTATCAGATATTGAAAGGGATTTGGGAGTACTAGTGGACAACCACCTAGGTAACAGCGCTCAAAGCCAAGCAGCGGCTGCAAAGGCAAATAAAATATTAGCATGTATTAGGAAGGGTATAGAAGCCAGGGAAGAAGATATAATTCTGCCACTATACAAATCTCTAGTACGCCCTCATTTGGAATATGGAGTACAATTTTGGGCACCACCTCACAAAAAAGACATCTTAGAGCTGGAAAAAGTACAGAGAAGGGCTACAAAACTAATAAGGGGAATGGAGGGGCTAAGTTATGAAGAAAGACTAGCAAAATTAAACTTATTTTCGCTAGAAAAAAGGCGTCTAAGAGGAGATATGATTACGTTATTTAAATACATCCATGGTCCATATAAGGCTTTGTCAAGTGAGCTTTTTGTAGCAAGAGATTTTCAACTGACAAGAGGACATCCGTTGAGGTTAGAGGAAAAAAGATTTCACCTTAAACAAAGAAAAGGGTTCTTCACAGTTAGGGTGGTTAAACTGTGGAATTCTCTACCAAAGGAGGTGGTGACAGCGAATTCGATAGACAACTTCAAAAAGGGGTTAGATATATTTCTGAATAAAGAGGGCATTCAAGGCTATCCTAGATAACTAGCGAAGGAATATTGATCCAGGGAGAAATTTGATCGCCAGTTTCTGGGGTCAGGAAGGAATTTTGCTTTTTTTCCCCCTTATGAGACAATTGGCAAAGTTTCAATGGGGTTTTTTTTATGTTTGCCTTCCTCTGGATCAATTAACAATAATTAACAATTAACAATAATAATAAATAGTCCAAATTAAAAAGATCAATAGAGATCTAAAAAGGTTGAACTTGATGGACTAACTCTTTATTCATTCTCCAATACTATACTATTAATAATTATTTAATCAATAATTTAATTAATAACTAATCCGCATATTGCAGATCAGAGGAGATCTTAACAGGTTGAACTTGATGGACTGAAAGTCTTTTTTCAACCTTAATTACTATGTAACTATGTAACTATGTAACTATGTCTATAAAATATCTTGGGATAAATAACATTATATAGCACTCATTTCTGCCACTGTCATTATTAAACATGGAATATCTCTTCAAGGCATAATTCCACACACATGTGACACAGCATTTATTGGTTATATAGAATGTAATTAGGATTTTTTTAAATATCTGCAATTAAAAAATGTCATTACTATTGTCACCTTCAATATTATTCATATATTACAGTACACCTCTATATTAATCTATGCCTTCATTCCCTTTCTACTTTGCTGGACAATTCTGATATATAAATGTACTAAGCAGTCCCGAGTTGTATTGTACTTTTGCACACTGGACACCAATAGTCAGACAAATAGTATGTTAAAGGGCCAGCGGTTAATAGTCTAACCAATCAGAATGCACAGATTTCCGTCCATGCATTCTGACTGGTAAGACCTTTAACCAATCAAAAAATAGGCGTGAGCCATTCAAATACTGGATTCTGATTGAAATATGGTGGATACATATTTGAGCCAACCAGAAGCCATTTAAAATAGTCTACAAGTTAAGGATCTGGTCAGAATTCAATTAGTTGATACAGAAGCTCCTCAGAGGAGGAGCTGCCTGTAACGGAACCCATCACTGTTTTACCCTGTTTTATGGTTATTTAATTCTTGGTTAAAATATGATCCTACTGTTATATTATATGTATGTTGGTTGATGCTCTGCAGGATATTAGCTCATAATATTACAGACACCTAGCAGAATACATAATCCTATTAGGGTCTCCTAGAGGCAGGAGAGCCCTATTGTGTAAAGTGTTCACATTGTGAAAGATGGAACAAAGAGAAGCATTATCTTATCAATGTCTGTTATTGAATCAAAGTAGCCGGCTAGTCCCTGGGAGGTGTGACCCCACCTATTGTTCTCTTTATGTTTATTGTGTGGTCAAATATGGGCATGTGTATTACCTGTGGCCAAAGAGATGTATAAATATTTCTGTAAAGGTAAATAAAGTCAGTATTCATTTGACTCCCAAATTGTGTGTCGTCCAATATGGGAGGTCGGGAATGGTGAAACTGTAGTGCCTCTTGGGTATTTTACCGTATACCAGCGGAGATATTGGACTGCGTGTTCCAGCTCCGTTACATTTGTTGGCAAGTGGCGGAATTGTTCCCACGGTCAGAAGGACAGCTACAGGAGACACCATTCCGTGGAGTACAAATTGAGGGCAACGCTAGTATCCGTACAGCGCCCCTGGCTACAGCAGGATGGAACCGGCTAGTTTTCAGACAGAGTTCCATCATGAGGAGGAGGAGGCGGCCGCGGACTACAGGGATGCAGACAGAAAGGAACTCATGGTTACAGTACCTCTTATTACCCCACAGAATGAGTTTGGAAGAGAACTCCAAAGCAGACTGGCTTTTTTCCCAGGTACGCTTCCCATAAAAACCTTGGAATGGTTAATGACAGATGTACACAAATACATAATGGAAAAGCAGCGGGCACGGGAGCGGTCCATCTTGGGAGCTGCTAACCCACCTCCCACTATTAACCCCCCCCCAGCACTGCGTCCGGGTGGTGGGAACTACCAAACCCCTCCACGGTACATCAGGTGCCACACGTGTAACCAGCAGGGCCACATGCAGAGAGACTGTCCCAGAAACAGAAACCGCTCCACGTGGAATACTCCAACTAATTCCACCTCCCAGCAGCAGTGTGTACCCCAGGGGGCCGAAGGTGTCGTACTTCCCCCCCAGCGACAGTGTGTACCCCAGGGAGCTGAAGGTGTCGTCCTTCCTCCCCAGCAGCAGTGTGTACCCCAGGGGGCCGAAGGTGTCGTCCTTCCCCCCAGCGGCAGTGTGTACCCCAGGGAGCAGAAGGTGTCGTCCTCCCCCCCCCCAGCGACAGTGTGTACCCCAGGGAGCTGAAGGTGTCGTCCTTCCTCCCCAGCAGCAGTGTGTATCCCAGGGAGCTGAAGGTGTCGTCCTTCCTCCCCAGCGGCAGTGTGTACCCCAGGGAGCAGAAGGTGCCGTCCTTTCTCCCCAGCGGCAGTGTGTACCCCAGGGGGCCGAAGGTGTCGTCCTTCCCCCCCAGCGGCAGTGTGTACCCCAGGGAGCTGAAGGTGTCGTCCTTCCTCCCCAGCGGCAGTGTGTACCTCAGGGAGCAGAAGGTGTCGTCCTTTCTCCCCAGCGGCAGTGTGTACCCCAGGGGCCGAAGGTGTCGTCCTTCCCCCCCAGCGGCAGTGTGTACCCCAGGGAGCAGAAGGTGCCGTCCTTTCTCCCCAGCGGCAGTGTGTACCCCAGGGAGCTGAAGGTGTCGTCCTTCCTCCCCAGCGACAGTGTGTACCCCAGGGAGCAGAAGGTGTCGTCCTTCCTCCCCAGCGACAGTGTGTACCCCAGGGAGCTGAAGGTGTCGTCCTTCCTCCCCAGCAGCAGTGTGTACCCCAGGGGGCCGAAGGTGTCGTCCTTCCCCCCCAGTGGCAGTGTGTACCCCAGGGAGCCGAAGGTGTCGTCCTTCCTCCCCAGCGGCAGTGTGTTCCCCAGGGAGCCGAAGGTGTCGTCCTTTCCCCCCAGCGGCAGTGTGAACCCCAGGGGGCAGAAGGTGTCGTCCTTCCCCCTCAGCGGCAGTGTGAACCCCAGGGAGCTGAAGGTGTCGTCCTTCCTCCCCAGCGGCAGTGTGTACCCCAGGGAGCAGAAGGTGCCGTCCTTTCTCCCCAGCGGCAGTGTGTACCCCAGGGGGCCGAAGGTGTCGTCCTTCCCCCCCAGCGGCAGTGTGTACCCCAGGGAGCTGAAGGTGTCGTCCTTCCTCCCCAGCGGCAGTGTGTACCACAGGGAGCAGAAGGTGCCGTCCTTTCTCCCCAGCGGCAGTGTGTACCCCAGGGGCCGAAGGTGTCGTCCTTCCCCCCCAGCGGCAGTGTGTACCCCAGGGAGCAGAAGGTGCCGTCCTTTCTCCCCAGCGGCAGTGTGTACCCCAGGAAGCTGAAGGTGTCGTCCTTCCTCCCCAGCGACAGTGTGTACCCCAGGGAGCAGAAGGTGTCGTCCTTCCTCCCCAGCGGCAGTGTGTACCCCAGGGAGCTGAAGGTGTCGTCCTTCCTCCCCAGCGACAGTGTGTACCCCAGGGAGCTGAAGGTGTCGTCCTTCCTCCCCAGCAGCAGTGTGTACCCCAGGGGGCCGAAGGTGTCGTCCTTCCCCCCCAGCGCCAGTGTGTACCCCAGGGAGCCGAAGGTGTTGTCCTTCCTCCCCAGCGGCAGTGTGTTCCCCAGGGAGCCGAAGGTGTCGTCCTTTCCCCCCAGCGGCAGTGTGAACCCCAGGGGGCAGAAGGTGTCGTCCTTCCCCCTCAGCGGCAGTGTGAACCCCAGGGGGCAGAAGGTGTCGTCCTTCCTCCCCAGCGGCAGTGTGAACCCCAGGGGGCAGAAGGTGTCGTCCTTCCCCCCCAGCGGCAATGTGTACCCCAGGGAGCAGAAGGTGTCGACCTTCCTCCACAGCGGCAGTAGGTACCCCAGGGAACAGAAGGTGTCGACCTTCCTCCACAGCGGCAGTAGGTACCCCAGGGGGCCAAAGGTGTCATCCTTCCCCCCCCAGCGGCAGTGTGAACCCCAGGGGGCAGAAGGTGTCGTCCTCCCCCCCCAGCGGCAGTGTGAAACACAGGGGGCAGAAGGTGTCGTCCTTCCCCCCCAGCGACAGTTTACCCTAACCAGGGGAGACACCAATCTCCCAGACGGCGCAGATGGGACCGTGGTCTCTGCGCCCACAGCCTGTCCAAATCCCCAACTACCCTCACTGGGACAACCGGAGGAGGGGGTAAGTACAAATTTCCCTCCCCAGCTAACTTCTAATGTGGCCCCAGGGTTAACAGAGGAAATGTTAACCCCCACGTTTCCCTGGCTACTGAGCCGGAATATGTCCCAAGTACCCCAGCAGAAGAGCTGACAGTGGGGCAGAGTGCAGTCGGCCTCTTCCCCTACCTTTGTCCCTTGTACAGAGCAGGAGGTCCTGCAGGTTATACCAGCAGAAGAGCTGGCATCAGGGCAGAGTGCCGCTGGCCTCTGCCCCTCAAGTCCCCTCAGCGTGTTGCCCCATCACCACAGCAAAATATCCAGGTGCCTGGTTAGACTTCCCGCCAAAGGAGAGATGTGTGACGAAGTGCCCTTCGCCACTTTGTCTTGGAGAGGACTGTTTGCCAGCCTCCTGCCCTGCGACTATGGCCCTGGGACATATTGTCCTTTGGAACCCATGTTCGGCCATACCAGAGTGTATGTCACTCAATCTGGCCCTTTAAATACAGGGGGGGCATTCGGTACTTGCCCTGTGGGAGCGGTGATACCCCAGATAACTATGCCATGGAGCCCATTCATATGATGAAAGACTATGGGAAAGACTTTAGTTACATGGCAATTGAACTGTGTGAATAGGATCTGAGCGCTATTCGGTAGTTTTGTGCGCTCAGATCCCAGCTATCTGGGGATATGTGAAATGTGAGGAAATGTGAATTGCAGTAATGCTGATGGGTTGTCAAACTAGAGAATTGACCAACAAATACTTTTGTCCGGACATCCCCAGGCCGATCCGTTGGGATCAGACCGTGTATGCCGGCTTATGGTCACGGGGGAGGTGTGTAACAGAACCCATCACTGTTTTACCCTGTTTTATGGTTATTTAATTCTTGGTTAAAATATGATCCTACTGTTATATTATATGTATGTTGGTTGATGCTCTGCAGGATATTAGCTCATAATATTACAGACACCTAGCAGAATACATAATCCTATTAGGGTCTCCTAGAGGCAGGAGAGCCCTATTGTGTAAAGTGTTCACATTGTGAAAGATGGAACAAAGAGAAGGATTATCTTATCAATGTCTGTTATTGAATCAAAGTAGCCGGCTAGTCCCTGGGAGGTGTGGCCCCACCTATTGTTCTCTCTATGTTTATTGTGTGGTCAAATATGGGCATGTGTATTACCTGTGGCCAAAGAGATGTATAAATATTTCTGTAAAGGTAAATAAAGTCAGTATTCATTTGACTCCCAAATTGTGTGTCGTCTAATATGGGAGGTCGGGAATGGTGAAACTGTAGTGCCTCTTGGGTATTTTACCGTATACCAGCGGAGATATTGGACTGCGTGTTCCAGCTCCGTTACACTGCCTTAGGTGATTTTTTTTATAGTTGCAGGTTTTTTAGACAGAGGACAATTTACACAGGCTGAGGATGAGGACCAATGGTTTTAATCAAGCAAGATGAAAGAGTCCACTTTATCACACACTGGAGAGCGAGGACCAGGTCATCATGGATCATCACTGGAGGTGTCGTCAAAGGGTGGGTAAGAATAATATGGGGGATTGGGTCCATGGAAGTCCATAAGCTGATAGGGTATGCATAGGGTCCATAAAGTAGTAGTTATGGTGCAATGAAAGTCCATAGGGACCCCCATGATAGGGGTGCAGGTTTCAATACTATGGAAGTCCTTAGGTACTACTATGGTAATAGTAAGATCCCTATGGTATAGAGTTAAATGTTAAGATTCCATGAGGGTTCATAGGGATCCCAATGGTAATAGTATAGTGTACTATGGAGGTACATAGTGACGTCCAGGGTATAGATGTTAATGTTAGGTGCTATGGTGGTCCATAAGGATCCCCATTGTTATAGACTAGGGAGCCAGGTTTAGATACCATTGGGGTCTATAGGGACCCCATGGTAATTGTATAGTATACCAAAGGGATCCCCATGGTATAGGGGTCAATGTTAATTATTATGTGAGTCCATAGGGATCCCCATAGTATAGTATACCATGGAGGTCCATAAGGAACCCTTTGGTATACGGGTTAATGTTAAGTGCCATGGGGGATCCATGAGGAACCCCTTGGTTATACTTAGAGCGCCCAAAGGTACCCCAATGCCTCCAGGTGTTGTGGAGGGTCTCCGGGTTTGTTATACATCATTATTGAGGTGTTGACAACGATTGCAGGTCTGCCAATCAAAATAGAGGCTGAACCCATGGACAGTGCTGTGCATGCCAGATACGCAGTTGCTACTTCAAATGCAATGTTTAAAGGGGTGGATAGTGGGTGTATACTGTGGCTCAAAGCAGATCTAATTATAATACCAGAGATTTAGTAAATTGATGATGATGATGCATGATGAGCCACTGTAGATCTCAGTTCATCGTGAATCCTGTAAGTAAATTCCCTCCCAATGTATGAACACCCAAATTACTAATTAGCAATAATTACATTTCAAAAATAAGGAACAGAGCTGGCTTGGTTGTTGGATAAAGACTAGTTGTTATGTACAAATACAAATTTCAAGGTAAGTCTTCTGTAAGAAAATGCTAATATTAAAATAAGTAAATTGATAAAGTACTTTTTATTACAGTTTTAAATCATACCATATGTGGAACCTCCTCTGTGTCCGTCTGAGTTGACGTCTTACCATACCCATTGAAAAAAAAAACTCACCCCCCCAATTCACCTTGTCTTCCTTGGGCTTACAGATATCTTAGCCCAGATTCCTAGATTTATTCCAATCCTCTAACATTAACTCCTTTTCGGGCCCTAGTCTGGTTGCTACACAAAATCAAATTTGTCACAGAAGATCTATAGGTAAACAAGACTCTCATTTGATGGAGAATCCCATTTTTTAAACAATAGGGTTCTTGTGACTATCTTCATGACATGCGGGCAAGACTTTTGAAGACCAATAATTTGCTTGGCGACCAGGAAATCCTTGGTGTTTGGGGGACGTCTTGGTTATAACTAACATCTTCACAGGGTTAATTTGAGTGGTCTTCCATGTCATTGTCAGACATCTGTGCCCTGCAAGAGTTAAAAGACCACCCTGGTCATATCTTTAAGATGTACTCTTTTGAAGAACTATATCTGAAAATAATATAGGGTCTAATTGATTCCATTGTACATACAAGTATGCTGCCATGGAATCTGCCATTTTGGTGTCAGCAGAAGAATTTCATTAGATGGGACACACAGAAAGTACCTGTCTGCACAATGGGTATTTGATGTTTAAAACTGTCAGTGCTTCCACCAAAAGGAAGCTCATTAGTTTACAAAGACACATCCTCCTGAGAAAATAATAATCAGCCTAGGCAAGAAAATGGAAGCTTGCAGTAAACAATAACGGTTATAAAAGTTACAAATTATTAAAGTTTGTGTTTATTTTTTTAAGTATTTATTTATTTATTAGTGTCGCTTTAAAGGGCCACTGTGGTCATTTTTTCTATGTTATATTTTGAATAAATAATGATAATAGGCCAAATGTTTTTAGAAAGCAAAAAATAAGCATAATCGTCACATTTAGCTTTTACATCCTATTATTCCTTTTTGCAGGATTCCACTTTCTTTTCTCTTTATTCAAAGTATCCCCAATGGTTGCAGTATATTTGCATATAAAAGGTTCTAAATTAATATATTTTTTTACATTCTGTACCTAATTTAAGTGCAGTTCTTCAAGAGGTATTTAAATTTAGGACACAGTGGCAAAATACGTCATATTAATCAGAATACAATTATCAGTGCAGATATATGTTATGACACTATATCCACCAATAAAACAGTTTCATTCAAGTCTGAAGGTGTAATAAATGTAGCCAACGCCTTATAAATTCTTGTTCAATAGTCCAAAGGGCAAATAGATAATGTGGTTCATTGCTAATGGAATCACTGTATTTGAAAATAAAATGTCCTTCTTTATGATATATGTAATAAACTAACAATATGAGCAGCCGTGTAAGCTTAGGCATAAACATTTTTGGGAAAAATATGAATTTTGGAACACTCTGTTTAGGAGTACAGGAATCCATTTTGTGAGAGTTGGATGATGAGGGTGAGTTTGTAGTTATCAGTGGAGGGAGGGGTGTAGGAGGAGGGAACAGGAAGAAGTCCAAAGCCTTTGGTTGATCAGAAAACAAGACTGAAATTGACATCACACCCCTTTCCCCTCTCTTGCCCAGAAGCTGACCACTTGCATCATTCACTGCAAACATAGCTCTCCAGGAATGTAAATTCCCCTTTCAAACACACAACTTTCGATGACATATAATGGATCACTCCAGGGTCCTGCAGAGGAATCAAATGCATTATTTTCCAATTTATAACTAACTGTTTGACCCTTTTTCTTAATCAGAATTAAAGTTTTCAAGCATATTTTTATTTTCATTGTGAGGTGGTCCTTTAAATATGATGAAGGGGCTCATAAAAGTTGATTCAATAGGTACCCATTCTAAAGACCTTCTTACGATTTTAAAGAGTTACCATAGCGATATATATATATATATATATATATATATATATATATATACAGTCAGGTCCATAAATATTGGGACATTGACATAATTCTAATCTTTTTGGTTCTATACACCACCACAATGGATTTGAAATGAAACGAACAAGATGTGCTTTAACTGCAGACTTTCAGCTTTAATTTGAGGGTATTTACATCCAAATCAGGTGAACGGTGTAGGAATTACAACAGTTTGTATATGTGCCTCCCACTTTTTAAGGGACCAAAAGTAATGGGACAGATTAACAGTCATAAAACAAACTTTCACTTTTTAATACTTGGTTGCAAATCCTTTGCAGTCAATTACAGCCTGAAGTCTGGAACGCATAGACATCACCAGACGCTGGGTTTCATCCCTGGTGATGCTCTGCCAGACCTCTATTGCAACTGACTTCAGTTCCTGCTTGTTCCTGGGGCATTTTCCCTTCAGTTTTGTCTTCAGCAAGTGAAATGCATGCTCAATCGGATTCAGATCAGGTGATTGACTTGGCCATTGCATAACATTCCACTTCTTTCCCTTAAAAAACTCTTTGGTTGCTTTTGCAGTATGCTTCGGGTCATTGTCCATCTGCACTGTGAAGCGCCGTCCAATGAGTTCTGAAGCATTTGGCTGAATATGAGCAGATAATATTGCCCGAAATACTTCAGAATTCATCCTGCTGCTTTTGTCAGCAGTCACATCATCAATAAATACAAGAGAACCAGTTCCATTGGCAGCCATACATGCCCACGCCATGACACTACCACCACCATGCTTCACTGATGAGGTGGTATGCTTTGGATCATGAGCAGTTCCTTTCCTTCTCCATACTCTTCTCTTCCCATCACTCTGGTACAAGTTGATCTTAGTCTCATCTGTCCATAGGATGTTGTTCCAGAACTGTGAAGGCTTTTTTAGGTGTTGTTTGGAAAACTCTAATCTGGCCTTCCTGTTTTTGAGGCTCACCGATGGTTTACATCTTGTGGTGAACCCTCTGTATTTACTCTGGTGAAGTCTTCTCTTGATTGTTGACTTTGACACACATACACCTACCTCCTGGAGAGTGTTCTTGATCTGGCCAACTGTTGTGAAGGGTGTTTTCTTCACCAAGGAAATAATTATTTGGTCATCCACCACAGTTGTTTTCCGTAGTCTTCCGGGTCTTTTGGTGTTGCTGAGCTCACCAGTGCGTTCTTTCTTTTTAAGGATGTTCCAAACAGTTGATTTGGCCACACCTAATGTTTTTGGTATCTCTCTGATGGTTTTTTTTTTTTTTTTTCAGCCTAATGATGGCTTGCTTCACTGATAGTGACAGCTCTTTGGATCTCATATTGAGAGTTAACAGCAACAAATGCAAATAGCACACTTGAAATGAACACTGGAGCTTGTATCAGCTCTTTGTAAATGGGATAATGAGGGAATAACACACACCTGGCCACGGAACAGCTGAGCAGCCAATTGTCCCATTACTTTTGGTCCCTTAAAAAGTGGGAGGCACATATACAAACTGTTGTAATTCCTACATCGTTCACCTGATTTGGATGTAAATACCCTCAAATTAAAGTTGAAAGTCTGCAGTTAAAGCACATCTTGTTAGTTCCATTTCAAATCCATTGTGGTGGTGTATAGAGCCAAAAAGTTTAGAATTGTGTCGATGTCCCAATATTTATGGACCTGACTGTATATAAAATATTATATTTTGAAGAATTATACTTGAAAATATGCAAAGTGGTTTTAGAATGTAAAAAACAACAACAAATAATATAAACTTCAATTTATTATCTTTTGTATATAATTGGTAAAAAAATAAAAAAAACTTGCCAAAATTAAATTAAGAATCTACCTAAATGGCATCAGTTGGGTCAAATAGGGAATCATCAAAATATTTCCAAAAGAGGGAGTACGACGAAGAAAGTGTGGTTAAGACCTCCACACCATAGTTAATAGAAGATAGAACCCTGTGATCCTTGAAGGATTCCTCCTACCTGGAAGGCTCAACCTAGGTTGATACACCAATTTCTGGCTAGTATCCCTACTATATGAGATATGAAAAAAAGCGTTTTTGTCTTGTACTCTCCCAAAAAGGAAAATAAAAGCAAATGCCAAGCGACTGATTTCCCAAATTGACCACCATTAGTTTTTTTATAAAGGAATGCCAAAAAGGATTCACATTTTAAAAAAATGTAAAATCAAGTTGACAAATGAACGTATTAATGCAGCTTCCAATGCAAAAACAGTGAAGCCTTGCTACCAAGTTACATATAAATATATGGGTAAAGCCCCTTATATAAATTACAGAGGCTAATATTATTCCCCATAAATGATTTAATTGATGAAGCCTTAAAAATCATAAGGCATAAACGCTGCTATAGTGAGGGTCTGGGTTGAGACTGATGATAGAGACTGCATAATAGAGGTCATAGGGTGTAACCACCACAGTCTATCTAGGGAGCCTCACAACTAGTTAAGTGTGGCTACAAGCATGTTAGAGAAACAGCAACTGACTCTACACCTATTGCCTCAATGTCGTTTCACTGCTACTAACGAGCGGCTTCGTTATAATTTGTTATAATTACACTAAAGTGCAAGGTGCCATTTTACTTTCTACTGGTCTACTTCCTGAGGTGGCATGAGACTTTGAAAATTAAGCTTCTGTCTGGATAATGGAAGAAGACATGATCTATCATTTTACAGAGAGGGTAAGACTTCTTCCTCAACAGAAAAGTTAAATATTACTGACATTGAAGAAACACAGAAATGACTCATTAAGAAAATATATGAATTTCGGTTTATTGATGGATTGGAAAGACTGACAGACAGCTCCAAATGGCAGACTTCAACTGAACGACTCAAACACACATACACACACACATTTCCTTGCATAGAAAAACACTTAGGGAAAAGACTGGTTCATTAAAGCATTTAAAAGTAATGTTCAAATGTTTGTTTCTTGGGCATAGACTATTAAAAGCAGTATCCCATTTACAATTAAAAATAATACTTCTAGAGGGGGGTGAGCAAATTCAGTCCTGGAGGGCAACACATAGACCTTGCTGATTGTCTTGGGGTTCTCCTGGATCCAGCCCTCTCTTCCATTCTTCACATACAATCACTAACCAAATCTTGTCTTTCTTTACCTAAAGAACATCTACAAAATACATCACTATCTTACACAAGACACAACCAAAATTCTAATTCACTTTCTTGCCTCAACTACTGCAACTCGCTCCTTGCTGTCCTCCCCATCACCCGTCTGTCCCCACTCCAATCCATAATAAACACCTCTGCTTTTATGTACTTTATTTTATTAAGAAGTGCTGGGTGTGCAGTGTCTTATAGTAACCAAACAGTGACCATCTCTCAGCAACATGGCTGAGACACTACACTGGACATCCAGGGCTATGGAGTCTGTGTCTGCATACGCAGTAAATACAGTAAATACAGAGCTTATAAGCACTTCATGATAAAATAAAGTCCATAAAAGTAAATAGATACACAGGGATATTATATATCTAGTAAAAACCCAGAAACCCTCCATATCCCTTTAAAATCTCTTTTTTTTGTTGTTGCCTACAATCTTACAAACAGCTCCTAACTGGTTTCTCCTGTCTGCAGCTCATGAAGACAGTGTGCTGCCAAGTACAGGGGTTGCACTCTCACTGTATCCAGTCATTGGCAACGTTCTGAAACATGCTACTTGAGAGAGGTCACTCACAGGCTAACTTGAAACACTGTACTTCACAGTCTGTGTATTCATGAGATTGGTGGGCTACAGAGGGCAGACCTAAATACGAAAAAATTGAATGATTTTAGGCAGAAAAAAACAGAGCACTTCTTATTAAAATAAAGTACATAAAAATAAATAAACACATAGGTGTATTATGTTGCTAGAAAGCCAGCAACGCTCCATGTCCCTTTAATACTGACTGTCTGCTGCATTATAAAACTTATTAGTAGAAAGTGATACCATCTACTGTACAAAGTACAGCAATAAAGAACACTCCTAACCCACATACAGGAATGTCACCGATTTCCACAACCTTTGACAAACATGAGCAATTGTTCCATCTACTAAACTGTTTTACTTGATCTTAAATCAGAGAGGTCAGACAATTTGCAGAGAGGTCAGACAAATTGCGGTAGACTGAAGAAGGAACTGGAAACCCACTCCAGTATCTTTGCCAAGATAACCTTATGGATAAGCTCAACCTAGGACATGGTGTGCTGTGGTTCATAAGGTCACGGAGAGTCAAACACGACTGAACGACGATAAATCAATAAAATATGTATTAATTACAAAACAATCACTTGATTTTCAATGATCTGCTTGACGATGGATGTCGTTATAGACTTCGACAGATCTGATTTTCTCCACCCCCATTCAGGTGCTCAGGCAGTGGGAGAGGTTTCAATCAGAGGGACTGTTCTGATAGCAGTATTTACATATTGTCCTTGTAATAACTGTTACCTAACTTATTCCCTGAGGTGGCTAGTGTATATATATTTGAAAACTTCAAGTCTAAGAGCACAATTCATTTGGAAAAAAAGTAATTAATGGAAAAAAAATGTGTATCCCTGTGTAGGACCCTGGAGGAATCCATGATACATTGGTGCAAGTTGTGTGTGATAGGGAGTTTATTTCAGTTCTGGAGAGCTATGGTTGCATTACTGATTAGAGTAATTTGAACTGCAAGAAGATCCAGTCAATTAATATTACATGAAATGAAGCTAAAATGTTCACTGGAAGGTATGATCATGAGGCTAAAGCTTAGATATTTTGGCCATATCATGAGATGGCAGGATTTCCTTGAGAAGACTCTGATGCTGGGAAAGACTGAAGGCACAAGAAGAAGGGGACTGCAGAGGCGGAGATGGATAGATGAGGTCACTGAAGCAATGAACATGAGATTGAGAGAGCTGAGAGAGGTAGTAACTGACAGATGTGCCTGGCGTGTTGCGGACCATAGGGTCACAGAGAGTCAGACATGACAGAATGACTAAACAACAAAAAAGGTTGCATTGAATGATGCAAGGTGTCATTAATTACTTGCAATGCAGTTGTTTTTACCTCTATTACTCCAGTTATGTCTTCACATTTACAAACAACTGTGCAACACAACTGACCCACAAATTATGCAGATTATCATGCCCTCTCCTCCTTTTCACTGTGGTTCACTTATTACCCCATCACTTCATTCCTCCTGCCTCAGTCCAGCTGTCTCTGTGAATCTCTCATATGGAGTCAGTATAATAACTAGAAAAGGATCCCTAATAATGCGCATGCGTATGACTATTTCAGTACGCATGCGCACTTTAACGCCTTTTCGCTTCGCAAAACGGTCCGGATATTTTACACTGCGCATGCGTGAGATGATACCCTGCGCCTCTGTAATGTCTCCAATGTAGTCATACTGCGCATGCGTCCGGGTAGAGGCGGGGAATATTTTGAAAGCAAGGGCTGTACGGCACTCTGTGACACAGCCTAACCCGGGACCGAGAGTCAGACCGTAGACTGTACAGGTATTCTTCACAACTATGCATGGGCATTTATTAGAAACTGTCAAGTCTTCTTAAAATAACTCAAGGGGTCCTTTAAGAGCAGCTGATACAATGCCTTTATTTGCATCTCTTGTTAACTCCTGCAGTACCAGAGTGTATTGTACTTTGTTATTTGGATTACAATACCCCTGTGTGTAATGCATTTACACTTATGTTTGTTTGTTTTCTCTTCATGGCAGGACCAATTGCACAGACATGGAAGTCTGTGAGGATATGTCTGTGGATTTGCAAATTAATCTGAGAAAGAGGCAGTATATGGAAGATCTGCTGGAGCATCCCAATGTGAGTGGTTATTATGGTACTTCTATGTGCAGGGCTCAGTATGTGCTGGGTGCAGACTTTGAGTCAAGCTTCCCCAGGCCATTGTATCCATAGTAAATAGGTCCTATCCTATTTTGTGTGCACCAGTGTTGCGCACCTACATCACCATCTACTGTTATACATGAGCTGCTACGCCTGGTAAGTAGTTTAGGGGTAGGAAGTTGGGTGTTAGGGTTAGGGTGTTACATTACATGGCGACACAAGCACACCCGTGATCCAAGGGTCGACAGCGGCGCACACAAAACAGGATAGTTCCTAATAATGCAGTCTTTAGAAGAACTTGGGGTGAACTGTTTTTGTAGACAGTTTACAAAACTGTGTGTGTGTGTGTGTGTATATATATATATATATATATATATATATATATATATATATATATATATATATATACATATATATATATACATACCCGGTTCCTGGGTTAAGTGCAAGATCTGATCCTGAGACAGTCTTTAAACCAGATTTTTATGTAACTCAGATCCCTGATGAATAATAACAAAACTGTAATGGCTGATATTTGAGAATACTGTAATAATATGTTACAGAAACTATTGTGCTGTTTCTTTTACTTAAAAAAAAAAACTCCTACAAAAGCCTTGGCAGCCCATTCATGAGTATGGGTCGTCTATAAGTTGGGTCTTCTGTAACCGGGGGTCTTCATTTATCTAAATTATTGCTGAAATAATTTTGATTTCTGATTATCTACTTCCTTAGATTAGCGGAGGCTTTGAATGCAGAGAGCTTTTTATTGGCGCAACAAAGGCAGCTAAAATTGAAAGTGCTTTCATTAGAGTTGATAGATAGCTCATTAGTTTTCAAGGGCATACTCTGCTGAGATAGTAGAGTAACCCTTCAACAAAGAATTGCCTGTAAAATATGTAAAGGTTATATTTTTATTTACTTCAAATATATAACTCCATGAGGCTCTTGGAAGAATTTTCCTTGATTTGTTAAACACATAAGAATGGTGTGCTCCGATTTGTTATATCATTGGCAAGGGTAGTCATGAGGTTGACCTGGGTGTGAATTTGGACATCTGGACCTTCACTGCATTCTTACATTTATTATATGTCCCATCTGGCTTTAGCCAAGTCTCCTTCAGTATAGAGTACCTCAACTCTGTGATCTGGGTTGGATTCCAGTCAGGGAACCAAGAGGTCACACTACCCTAAAGCCATGCAGGGTTGGGCCTGGGTAGTACTTGGATGGGAGAACACTTAGGAATACCAGGAGCTGTATTCTGTGGCCCACTGGAGAAGGAACTGGCAATCCACTCCAGTATCTCTACCTTGAAAACCAACTGGATCAGCATGACCATGGACATAAAGATGTTCCTGGGGTCTTGAAGTCCATGAGGTCACAGAGAGTTGGACGTGACTTTTTACAGCCTTTACCTAACCTGCATTCTATAACTTTTCTATGTTTGCATAAATCTGTAGACCAAATAAAAATAACTACTTGTAAGTGCCCTTCCCACTCAGTACCATCTTTCAAGATGTATCCCAAAGAAACATTACAGAAGGAGATTAAAAACAAAAGCTTTCCCTCCCCCACATATAAGCTCTTGCTTATTTGCCCTATTGTCCTAATCGCCACAATGCAATAGAGTGGAATCCCTTTAGGCCATGGGATACTTTTAAAGGTCCATTGTAATGCCCTGACTACAAGGCTAACAGCCTTATTAAATTGTAATTCAGCAAATTTAAAAGTGCTCTATATAAGCACACAGCATATATATATTTTTTTTTACAGAAGTTTTTAGTTGGTGAACTTTTATCCAAAAGCAAGGTCTTCACTAACTAAAAACTTCTGTAAAAAAAATATGCCATGTGCTTAAATAGAGCCCTTTTAAATTTGCCGAAGGCTGTAAATGTTTAAATTACCCACTGATCCCCAAGTATTTTTTAGAGCTATAGCCAGTTAAAGGGTACCTCGATTAAAGCTGTGCGTTATACCATGCAGGGACACACAAGATGGGCAGGTCATAGCAGAGAGCTTAGACAAACTGTGGTCCACTGGAGAAGGAACTGGCAACCCACTCCGGTATATTTGCCAAGAAAACCATATGGTTAAGCACAACTAGAAACACAGACAGATGTGCCTGGCGTGCTGCGGTCCATATGGTCACCCAGACTCAACAACAATTTTAACTATTTTTTTGGTTATATATAAATATTTTTATTAGGGTCATTATTGAACATGATCCTTTTCAATGTAAATTGTAATATAAAAATATCACTTCATTACTAAGAAGTCTTCAGCGTAACGGCGTCTCACCTTTTTTGAACTTTCCGCTTCCCTCGTGTTCTCATTTATATGAGTGGACATATTGTATAGCTGGGACCTAAGACCATGCCCACATGGGAGGGGGTTCACACTAGTGTCTTATGCTGTTAACAAGCAGACCGTGACATGCTATGTCTCTTAACACTTAAACTGGCAGTGTGATCCCCCTTCTCTATGGGCATATCCTTAGGACACGGCTGTACAGTTATCATGAGAGAGAACAGGAAGAAAGATGGAGGCTCCAGAAGGTGACAATCTGTTATTCTGAGAGCTACTTAAATGTTGTTGAATTTTTATAGCATAATTACACATGTTAATCTTATAGCCCTAAATCTAATTTAAATCATTTTTTTAATGAAACTTTTTTTTTTTTTGCCTTTTAAACTTACATTCAAAATTTTACAGCCTCAAACTTGAAAATGGGGAACATTTTACTTCTCAATTATATGCAATTATGCTGTAGTGATATTTGGTTTCTACTTCTCTAATGGCAGGAGAAGTAATGCTGAGAAGCACGTTACTGGCTTGATGGGGCTGCAGTGAGGCCGAAGGCGCTCATTGCGGGGCCCGTACATGATTGGCTTGAGTCTAAAAAAAAAAACCCCAGGGAAGGGAGAGGGGGCAAAGAGACACAGGAGGGAGAGAATGGGGAGAGGTTCCCAGTGAGCGCCAAAGGCACTCAACGCAAGGCCCGAAAGTTGCTGGTTGGCCGACGCAAGGCCCGTAAAATAGAGAGGGGGAAAAGGCTTGCAATGAGCGCCGAAGGTCCGAAAGTTGCGAGGCCCACAAGTTAGAGGATAGGAGAACCTTGCATTGTGTGGCAAACAGCATTGCCATTTTCGACAGGCAAGTCGCTGTTATACTGTGCGCAGCCCTTGTTTTAGCTATATTTAATTAGGGCATTATACATTTCAATATGTAATTCCTTTCCTGGGTCCTAACAAAAATGCCTGTCTTGTCAAACACTGAGGTAATGGACTTTGGCTTCTGAATAAGGTTTCCATTTGAGATATTGGTGGGGCTTTCACTAAAACTGGCAAATAAAGCAATGGCTGCCTCTGGTACAACATAATTTATATATTATAGTTAAGTAATTACCAAACCATTTTCTTAAACTTTTTTTTATTTTTTGTAATAGTTTGGATGCAGCTGTCATTTGCCAAGCCCTGATGAACTATAATAAAATGTGAAGAGTTAATTTATGTGTAGTACTATACAAATAAGTATACAAACATTATGTTGCTTTGATGTGTGTGGTATTTACTTTGTATAAAGAACTTCATTATTATCTAGGCTTACATTCTTATGTATGACCTTTTATATTTCCTTTCTTCACTTTATATCCATGCAGCACCTTAATTGTTAACAACCTGCTTAGTGTTCATGTTCCCTGGAGATCAAGGGTTATGACAAGCTGTCCTAGCACATTGACACTCATTGGAACTATGGCTTTCCTTGGTGTGAAAGTGCAAGCAATTACATTGCAAGTGATAACTTTTACAGTGGTGATGAAAAGGGAAGGAACTGTCATTCCCCAAGACGACTTCTTAAAGTCAGCCACTTAGGTATTTGTTTTCAATCATCTAGCCCTTTGGGTCTCTTGTTTACTTTTAACATCCATTGAATGCTCTTATTCACCCGGTTACACATTTACTTGAGTAATGGGCTTTTTTCCAGGACTGGTCATATCATTTTCGGTTATGTAGACTTAAAATTTAGCCTCCCATTGGTATAAATGTGTTCAGTTATACATACAGTGCCTTGCAAAAGTATCCACTGCCCCCCCAGCATTTTTTTGTTGCCTCACAACCTGGAATTAACATAAATTGTTTGAGGATTTGCATCATTTAATTTACAGAACATGCCCACAACTTTGAAGATATATTTTTTTTTATGGTGAAGCAAACAACAAATAGGACAAAATAACAGAAAAAGTCAATGTGCATAAC